>JAUPMG010280808.1:0-18429 GCA_031762675.1 Pachysandra terminalis | reverse complement strand
TTTTCTCTGTAAAACAATAAGATTCATACAAATCAATTAGAAATATTTCCTAACAACTTTTGAACAAATCAAAGAGTGTAGAGAAAGATTCCTCTTTTGAATTAGAGAGCTTTGTATCCTTATCGCCTAGATCAAGATCACAATTGAAAAATAATCGTAAATTGAAATATCACAAAGATGCTCAATGATTCTAGCAACTGTATCTCAAGAATATATGACAGCTGTACAAGCAAGAGCATTTTACAAGAAAGCCAATATCCCAACGAAAATTCTCGAATCAATAAATAGAAAGAGAATATCTTTATGATTCTAGTAACATAATCTTGAAGGATATGACAACGGTTAAAACATTAGCATAAAATAAGAAAGCCAATATACTAAAGGAAATTTTACAACCATAAAATAGAAGGAGAATTTCATAGTATATTCTTATTTGCCAACTGCACCTAATGTTAAAGATTTGCCAACTGTATATATGTGCACAGTCGGTTGTGTACTCTAAATCTTTGATCTAGAATCTAGAAGGTTTTTATATCTGATTTAAAAACATTCCAAAGAATCTTTTAAACAAATCTTCAATGCATCTAAGTTGAAGAAATATGCCAAAATACCCATACGCATATGAGAATATTTCCTTATTGTAAAATATGCCAACACGTACACATAAGTGTACTCTAATAGTTACAATTTTTATTTTTGACTGAGATGGATATTTTAGGATGTTAAGATTTAGGAATTTTCATTTTTAGGGCTTTAGATTTAGGGTTTCTTTTGATAATATTTAGATTTAGGATTTTATTTTAATTGGCCAAATAAACTTAAACTAGGTAACCGGTTAACCGGAAGAAAGTGGGTGCCTATGTTTAGGCCATATTTCACAAATAGTTATCAATGGATCAGATTTTGCCATGTGACTGTTTAGGCCATATTTTCACAAATAGTCACAAATGGACCAGATTTTGCCATGTGACACATCACATGCTCACATGGAAGCTTCAATGTAGTTATGATAACTACTCGTCATTACACATCCCAAAGAAGAGACATGGAGGTGATAGTTATCATAACCACCCTCACATGACACATCTTGAAGATGACATATGGCAATATCTTTTAAAGCATAAAACGTAGTTTCTACAACTACTTATATGTGGCAGGAGAAGAAAATTTCAATTCAAAGAAGAAAGGCATAGACTCAGAAGCAAGAAAACGTGATTTAGGATAGTGGGTCAGGTGTCAACAAATCAAGAGAAATAAACCACCCACTATCCACAAACCGTCAGATAGTTGCAAAGGAGGGGCTAAAAGACGAGATTTGACCATAACGAAAAAGCTCTCCACAACAAATCAACCAAAGCTACACATAGCTTCATCCCTGATTCCCAGTGATCATTATTCTAGCTTTCTGCAAGAAACCTACTGCACCACTTCGTTGTCCGAACTAATTAGCCACGAAGGAATCCCAATTGGGCTGTCTTCAGAACCCCTCTCGATCGTCCCTTGCATGTCGTGTTGTGCACCCGTGAAGTAGTTTAGTCGTGTCCCACAGCTGGAGCCCAAGGAACCATTGGAGGTCCTTTCGATAGTCTCTTGTATGCCGTATTGTGCACCCGTGAAGTAGGTTAGTCAAGTCCCACAATTGGAGCCCAAGGAACTTCTGGAGTTTTTTGTATTTTTCTTGTTTCTCTGGCATCTTAGAAGGTTTACCTTTTAGCTGCATGTTATATTGTTCTGGTTTATATATATATATAAGGTGTTGTTGATCATGTAAAATCAGTTTCTCTGGATCGGCTACTGATCCTTCGAGATTGGAAGCCACATAATCATCTGATTCACAATCAGTCGTACAAACGACCGATTTATTTTGACAAGTCAATTTACGCAATTAGCTTACATAACTTGTCTTTCAGGTGAACTTTTAAGAGTTCTGGAACGTCCGCACCCACTTCGGTCACACGATCGAGAGTGAACCTGCAAACCAACCGGGAAGCAAGTCGGAGTTGGTTTTTACTGACCATTATATTTTGGCACATCCGATGGGACTCATCTGGTGAAACTAAATGGCACCCAATATTAGAACAGGCAGACAGTTGGACGACGACCGCGAGGGAGTGCTCCCTATTATGGATATTATCCAAGAGGAAGCATTTGGTAATAGTGTGTTGGTAGCTTTACAAACTTTAATCAGATCTTGATAAGGATGAGCGTGGATCTGGGACACACCCACATGGCTATGGCAGAAGGATTCAATAGAATGCCTCCTGAAAAAGAGTCTGTGATGAGGTGTGATAATAATTCGGCCGGAGAAAGCAAAAACTCGGACAGAAGGAATGTTAGTGGGAATGGAATTTTCAACCCCATTAAACAACCACAAATCATGTTGAATATACCACCTGCTAGGCCCACTTCACCAATGTCACGACCCAAACCGGAATCCTCATTGGAGGTTCAGAATTTGGATTCGCAACCTTCACCCCAAACAAAACTTGGGGGTGGCAAGCAATATCTAGCCAAGTCGGGCTAAATATAAAATGGATATTAAGTAAGATACAAATTATGAGATTAAATTTCTTAAATAATATCCAATATGATTACTCATTATATAAGCGGCGGAAAATATAACAGTCTAGTATTTTCAAATCAATTCCTACTAATAATTTAGATAAAAACCTAAATAAAAATCCTAAGATGACTAATGTCTATAGGAGATTAATTATCAGAGTCGCAAATATATGTATATATATATATAGAAAATTCATTCAAAGGAGAAATAATAAAGGGGAATATACATTCAAAATCAAATAGTAAACAACTGAAAGAAGTATATATAATACAAGTCCATATCTGGCTAAATTCACGATAAAACATATATACAACCTGACATTTAAATAAGAACATTACTACACTAATACATTACATCAAATAATATGAATAGCTGTTATATCTTCATCCGGTCTTCATTTCGATCTTCAGCTAATATACCTGAAATGGGTTGCTATAAAGCATGAGCTACACTAGCCAGTAAGTAAATAATTTCACAATTATGCGAGACTAAAGTAAAGTCAAACCATTTCTCTATAAATCTAGCTCACACAACAAGAAATGCAAATTACATGAAATGAGATGCATGAGGTCAATTCATAATTTTAATGCATGAGATTTAACAATTATATGAAATCCTACATACTGTGCACTTAACACGTAAAACCACCACATGTGATTAACTCAAGTATTCAAATATTAATGCTGTCTACATGGAGTACACATAAATTAATAATGCACATGATTCGGCTATTGGGTATCACCAATGTGAACTTCCCTCACCTATCATCTTTCCTCGTGTCTCTTGGGATCTATGTCTGATATGCATCCCGCACCACGGGAGATAACCATCTTTCTATGTATGTTCCACACTTGATCGAGTCGTACTACTTAGGGAGGTATCACCAATGTGACCTTCCATCCCCCAATACATGGTAAGAGTAAGCAGACTACTCTATGTACCAGATCATAATTTCACGGTGTTTCAACCGAGAGGATACAAGCGCCACATTATTTTTGATCAATGGGGATGCTTAGATCCCAAGGCATCACCAATGTGACCTTCCTCTGTGAATCATACCTAGTAGTAACCTCTGATATCTTGGTTATTGGGCATCACTAATGTGAACTTCCCTCACATATCAATTCTCATGACAAAAGTCATCTCGACAATGATTAAGTCTATTGGGGTAGCAAGTCCCTCAACTCAACCTTGCCAGTCTCCTCACTTATTATGATTTCTAGATCATAATACTCTCATGTAATTATTCTGAGTCCCCAAACTATGGACTCTAGACTGAGTGTTACTCATAGACCAAATCCATGGTCAAGAGTCAATGCTATGTATGTGAGTGAGTGCACATTAGCTAAACATTCAGTCTTTGTGTACAAGCGCAATAACAACTAGCAAGCAACACAGATCATCTAATTTATAAAGAATATTAATTACAACTAAGTAACTAGAATAGTAGAACGATAAAGGGAAAGTCATACAAATTAATCTATGTATTCATATGAAATGCCTTAGCTGCATTAACATGGATGTGTACAGTATTTGTCTCAATCCATCATTCACATTTATTAACACTCATAGTCAATGGGGAGGCAGGTACAATTACCATCGCTCTGAACTTCTCGTAACATTGTACTTGATAAGATTCTTTACGATTAACTGAAAAGCATACACCATATGTCTTGTGTGTTGCCATACCATATCTCACTAGCTCAAGCATATGTTATAGACTATATTATAAATCATATTAGTGTGTACTAAACAAGCATATTCAACTACAACTCACGCTATGTACAATAGCTAACAAACACTAGAACGTAAGGTCAATTAATAGGTTCGGCTAGGTCTTCGGCGACCACTTTGGCAAACCTAAACCAGCCTCGACGACCACTTCGACGAACCTCTCTGAGATTCGGTGACAAAACCAGGGGGTTCAGTCTTGGCGCACACTTCGGCGCACCGAAAGCAACTCGGCGCACCAAAACCTATTAGGCGGGGTATTCAAACTCGGCGACCTTCTCGATGGGGTATTCATGCTCGGCAACCTTTCGGCAACCCGAGATGTCCGCCCTTGGTCCAGAACTCATGTTCGGCGAACCAGTCGGCGAGCCTAAGTGCCCGCCGAACGTCGCGAACAGGCTAAACTAAAGGTGTTTCTCTCAATTTCTAACATACAACAAGGGGAAAATAACACATATACATGTATGAATCATAATCTAGCAATAAACAACCCTAAAACATAATATTAAACTAACATTCAAGAATAAGATTAACCCTAACATTCTTTAACTCTCATTAAAATCAAAAGGAATCAAACATGTACATTCATAATCACAAATCTAACATTAAACAACCCTAATACATGATACTAAACTAAGATTTAAAATAAAACAATCCAAATTAACCTAAGACATTCCAAACCTACAAGAACTAGAATTTAAAGAGAAAAAATATTTAAATTTACTTTAAATCAAGCTTAAGAGTGAGTTTATTCACTTACCTTGCAAGAAATGCAAGAATCCAACAAGAAACCTTCAAGTCTTCATGCATTCAAGCTCTCCCCCATCTCTCTTTCTTTCTCCAAGCTCTCCTCCAATTTCTCCAAGCCAAACCCAAAACCCAAAATTACAAATCCTAAGAGAATATGAGATTCTCTCTTTCTCTCAACCAAACCCTAGACACTTGGCACCATCTAGGCCCTCCATCTCTCCAACTTCAATCTCATCCTTCCATTTCACTAACCTCATCCTAACCATCCAAATCTATCCACTTTAATCCTAGCCCTTCAAACCTAACTAACCCAATCACTCCAATCTACACCACACATTTACACCCACTTTAATCCTCACCTTACACCTCACACCCACTAAAGACAAACAATCTCCTAGCTTAGATCTAAGCCACACAACTCTAACAACTAAAATCCTAGCCATACACCTCATCAAGGAGCACAAAATTACAACTTTGCCACTCTCCCAACATATAAGGGTTAAGCTACCATACATAGCGACAACACTCAAAATCACATCAAGTTCGATCGCATGGTCGAATCTAATCCGATCGGCGATCCAACCACAGTTAACAACCATCACATGATATAGAATATAAAAATACACTTAATAGGAAGATTAAAGCCTCCAAATATTTTATTCCTATTTTATCACTAATTTAAGCTATCTAATTAACACTACCCTTAAGTTTAACAGTCAAATTAATCAGTTAATGATCTAGGGATTTATAGTGTGTCTCTGTGTGTAGTCAGGGACATTAAATGATCTAAGTTAAATTTACTAAGTGAAGTTAACCCATCAATCTAGAAAAATCACCATCCTACCTTAAGGTTCTCAATTATTACTTTTATGAATTATTTAGGTTATTACAACCAAGGCCAATTAGACTAGTTAACGATCAAAGTGAGCTACTCGGCCATATCGATCAGGTATGAACTAACTAAGGGATGCCGAACATTGAGATTCAGGCACCTGGGCCAACTAGGAGAATGGAGATGGACCATATTTATCACTGGATCCAAGAGGCAGTGGCTAACATGCTTGCCAATGGTCAATTAATCATCGAACATATAGGCCGATTCGCGTTGGCCGAGACACAAGGCCAGACTATCCCAAATGCTGAGGTTGGATCACCGTCCAACTCATTTATTAAAGTGACCTTAATGTCTGTAACCCTTTTGTTAGAAGAATAGACCATGATCAAATTTCAAATATGGTTCAAGATATGACCGGTCTCATATTGGCCGAAATCTAAGCCATGATGGTCAAAACATTCCGCCTAGGGGGAAATCTACTCCTTAATTTCTATGGCCAAAACAACATTTTGGACAACATTTTGGCTGGCCGAAATCACGGTCGATTGACCTCGCCCGGGGGGGCAATCTACTCAAGATGAAGACTACTCATTTCTACAGCCGAAATATCATTCTGGCTGGTCGAAATCATGGTCGATTGACCTCACTAGGATTATTAATTTTTACGACCGAAATAGCATTCTGGTCGACCGAAATCACAGTCGATTGACCACGCCCTGGGGGAAATCTACTCAAGATGAAGACTACTCATTTCTACGGCCGAAATAGCATTCTGCCCGACCGAAATCACGGTCGATTGAACTCACTCGGATTACTCATTTCTATGGCTGAAATAGCATTATGGCTGGCTGAAATCACGGTTGGTGGACCTCGCTCGAGGGGCAGCTCAAGCTTGGCCTACAGTATGGTCGAAGAAGGCCGATATCCATCAAAATATCATCGGCTAACCTTTTTCATTCACCTCTTGGACATTTTCCTACACATGCGTTGAATATCCAAGAGGCGGGGCAATGTTTATGCCATATTTCACAAATAGTTATCAATGGATCAGATTTTGCCATGTGACTGTTTATGCCATATTTTCACAAATAGTCACAAATAGACCAGATTTTGCCATGTGGCTCATCATGAAGATGACACAGGGCATACTCACATGGAAGCTTCAATGTAGTTATGATAACTACCCATCATTACACATCCCAAGAAAGAGACATGGAGGTGATAGTTATCATAACCTCCCTCACATGGCAATATATTTTAAAGCTTAAACAACTACTTACATGTGGCAGGAGAAGAAAATTTCAATTCAAAGAAGAAAGGCACAAACTCAGAAGCAAGGAAACGTGATTTAGGATAGTGGGCCAGGTGTCAATAAATCAAGAGAAATAAACCACCCACTATCCACAAACCGTCAAATAGTTGCAAAGGAAGGGCTATAAGACGAGATTTGACCAGAACGAAAAAGCTCTCCACAGCAAGTCAACCAAATCTACACAGCTTCATCCCTGATCCCCAGTGATCATTAGTCTAGCTTTTTGCAAGGAACCTATTGCACCTACTTCGTCGTTCGAACTAATCGGCCACAGAGGAATCCCAGTTGGGCTTTCTTCAAACTCGATCGTCCCTTGCATGCCGTGTTGTGCACCCGCGAAGTAGTTTAGTCGTGCGCTACAGCCGGAGCCCAAGGAACCGTTGGAGGTCCTCTTGATAGTCTCTTGCATGCCGTATTGTGCACCCGTGAAGTAGGGTAGTCACGTCCCACAATCAAAGCCCAAGGAACTTCTGGAGTTTTTTGTATTTTTTTTGTTTCCCTTACATCTTAGAAGGTTTATCTTTTAGTTGCATGTTATATTGTTCTGGTTTATATATGTAAGGTGTTGTTGATTGCGTAAAATCAGTTTCTCTAAATTGGCCACTGATCCTTTGAGATTGGAACCACATAATCGTTTGATTCACAATCAGTCGTACAATCGACCGATTTACTTTGACAAGTCAATTTACGCAGTTAACTTACATAACCTGTCTTTCAAGTGAACCTTTAAGAGATCTGGCACGCCCGCACCCACTTCGGCCACACGACCAAGAGTGAATCTGCAAACCGACCAGGAAACGAGTCGGAGTTGGTACCTTTTTGACACCAACAGCCTAACACCTTCCCGCTCTCTTAACAAAACCTCCTTACCCGTTCTGGTTAGACCTAGTTTAAAAGCTTATTTTTTGGGTCTATTTTGAGATAAAAGACAAACCCATGGGTGACTATTCACACCCGAACGCAATGGATGGTGGCGACTCCAAACAACCCGATCTATCTGGGGTCCACCTGACCCGAGGGTCGTTCACAGCTTCCAGATGTGAAATCCAAGAGGAAAGAGAAGTTTAATATACTTTAAACAACAAAAAGTTCTTTGGCATCCCCGAAGACGAAGGAGATGAACTCGGTCGGGAAAGAGAAAGAGATAAACGTCGGAGCTCGGGGGTAAATCATCGCAGTTGCTGCAGCTCGAGAGAAATATGATGAAACCTAGGCTCGAGGGAGAGAAATCGAGAAAGATGGAGGCCAGGGAAGCCGGGATTGAGATCGAGTTGAGGCTCGGGATGAGCCGGAAGAGCAGCCCTGGGAGAAACCATACTCGGATCTCGGAGTTGAGATCGAATCGAGGCTCGAAGAGAGCAGAGAGTGGATGAGCTCAAAGAGAGCTCGATAAGGAAAGAAATAACATGGGCGTTGGTGGTGTAGGCGAAAAAAAGGTGTACGTTCATCATGAGGAGGCCAAAGTAACGCAACCCGTTATCTGCATTGACCACGCCGAGATTCTGCCGAAACAGAGCGTAGCCGAGGGAGATAGGACTTTGGGGAAACCAACTCAAAGACCGGAGCTCAAGAGGTGAAATGAGTGTTTGAGCTCAAAGATAGAAAACATCGGAGCTCAACTGTTGAGAGAGAAACAGCATCGGATTATGTGTACGATGATATACTTGTTTTAAGACAAGTTCATCGGATTATGTGTACGATGATATACTTGTTTTAAAACAAAAGTTCTGTTTTCTTTGTTGTCTGAGGAAGACAGAACATGCAATGAAATTTTGAGGAGAAAGAGAGCTGTTGGAGAAGAGAGGATTGCTGGAGTTTAGAACAATGAGTTGGGAAGGCGAGTTCTCAGGGAAGAGGACTGAGTTGGGAAGGCGAGTTCTCAGGGAAGAGGACTGAACTCGAGGCCCGAGGCAAATGTAAAGGGCAATTCGGAAATCAAAAGTTGTTATCAAAATATATATTTTTATATTTAAATCTAAAGTTGACGTTATAAAGCAAATCACATACGTCCTGAATCTTTTAAGCAACATAGACCAATAAAAGAACAGCAAATTCAACCTTGCAATAAAACTTGCGCATTGAACAACTGTTCGAGTGCTTTTGCACTAAAAGTTGAAGCGCAACGATAAACTAGATGCGAAGACCGAGAAGAAAAACTCGAGTTGCAAAAAAACTGAAATATAAAGCCGATTCGAGACACAAAACTTAAAAAATACGCGAAACACACAAAACATGAGACAACTTCTGTAATCAGAATCTAAAAGAAATACTTGTTTTAGAAGAACATGGAATGAAATTTTCCAGTAGAGTCGTCAAAGTATTGATCGTAAAATTGTTAAAATTTGTGATTTAAGCGTATTTAGTCCGATTGAGCCAATAATTGTTTGATTTCATTAATTTTGAGGTGGATAAGACCTTCTAGGTCCGGGAGCATTCCAACCATTCACTTAAACAGAAAAATCAGCCGTACGAACGGCGCTACGTCGAGTCCAACAAACATGATACAAAAATAAAAGGAAAATATACAAGGTTTACGTGGTTCGACAAAGGCGCCTATATCCATGAGTTGCTTCTTTGGACGTTCATCATTTTCATTCAAACGTTGAGATTACAATGTTTACATAATAAAACAATACACCATAAAAATGTAAGAAGGGAGGAGAAAGTAGAAAAGTCTAAAAATAGCTCTCTGTATCCTCTCCATTGGAGAAGAGAAATCTTCTACTCCTCTTTTGTATCTTTGTGCTCTCTTTTTCTTGAAGAAGAAACCTTCCCTTCTTAGAATCCCCTCATTCTGTCAAGAAAGAAGTCCATCCCCCACTTCTTGTATCTCTATCCTTCCCCGCTCTTTCTCCCCTCATTCTCTTGTTATTTATTGTTTGAAAAACACTTGACAAAACTACCTTGTCATATCAATATTTTGTCTTATCATGTAAGAGAGTAGGTAAGGTCAAGGATGCAAGGTGTGAACAGTGTCTCGAAATCACATGAACAGTGTCTCGAGATCACGTAGACAGTGACCCGAGATCAGGATAAATAGTATTTAGACTTCAAAAAGTCAAAAACATGATATGTTATGTCACCAATAAATGGATACCACGTGTGTGTCGCCAATGACGTGACTCCACGTGTATTCTTAAAAATCAGGGATCATCAGTATCGGATTGGCCGATTCAAACATGACCCAAAATTATTATTTTTTTTTTTAAATCATAAATTTTTTGAGATGTGTCGAACTATCCATATTGGATGTCTGACTCCCGAAATGGAGAAGTTTAGCAATTTTCAGAATCGGCTCCGGATTGTGACTCGTTCCGAACTAATCCCAAATTGTATCAGGCGATCCTACACAAAATTGACCAATACCTAACACTATGGTTGAACCCGGCCCAGTTTGTCCTACTTTCAGATTATCGAAACACGGCCTTTTGATATGTGCTTGGCTCGCCAAGTTAAGTTACCTAATAAAACATGGGCATTTGTGGTATTTCGAAAAATGATAATGCAGTCGAGTAAAAAATCTGCTTCAAAAGAAAAGGCAGTTATCAGAAGTAGAACAAATTGAAGGATGCGCAAGTGGTTCACTTGTTTTGTTGACGCCATTTTACATGATCCACGCGCCATCCCAACGCATCACCATCTTAAATCCTCTACAGCAGGATGGTTACAGTCATCTTTATTATTGTAACATTTAGAGGAAGCCAGTAGACAATACGGGTTCTGTGAAACCTGCATTTACGGTGACGGCCACCCCTATCAATGCAGACCGTGCTACATCATCTTCCTCAAATTGCTAAACAAAATTTAAAAACTCATCCTAGCAATGTCATAAATTCCAACCACTTTCCATTAGCTGAATGGGCCACAGCACCAAAGAGCAGAAAGATCACTAGTGCCTTATCTACCAATAAAACTAACATCCTCCATGACTTCATATCTGATTCTGATTCTGATTCTGTTTCATTTTCCTTTCAAGGAGGATTCATTCATGGCCTATGCTTCCTCAATTGCACTGGTTAACCAGCTCTTTCTTACATCTCACATAAATGAGTTGAATAAGCCATCAGAATCAGCTCTAGTGCAGCAGCAGAAACCACGACAAACGGTGATTCTCAATTCAACCAACGGATCAGCACGCAATGTCGATGGTGCCAGAAGATTCAGAGTGGCATACCAGGGGGTTCCTGGAGCATATAGTGAATTTGCCGCTAAAACCGCATGCCCCAATTGCACCACTGTCCCTTGCAGGACCTTTACCGATGCCATAACAGCTCTCGAGACTGGTTCAGCTGATAGACTCACTGTTCCTGTCGAGAGCACCATGGAAGGGACTAGGTTGCGAAACTATGACCTCTTGTTACAACATGACCTTCTCATCATTCAAGAGATCAATGTCTTTGTTCATTACTGTCTCCTGGCGCAGAAGCAAGAGCTCAAAAGGGTGATCGGCCATCCAACGGCACTAACCCATTGTAGCAGAGCTTTGGCGCAGCTTGGAGTCGACCGGGAGGCAGTTGAAGACACGGCCGGTGCAGTAGAATTCCTGCTCTCAGATAAATTGCTCGATACGGCTGCCATTGCTAGCTCGCGAGCTGCTCAAATTTACGGCTTGAATGTCCTCGCCCACGGCCTGCAGGATGAATCATGGAACGTCACCCGATTCTTGATTCTAGCCAAACGCAAACCCGCCGGAGTTTTGAAGGAGAATCGGCTCCGGAACAAAACCAGCATGGTTGTTGGCCATTACTGTTGGACTCTGTCTTTGCTTCTGAAGGTTCTCTCTGCTTTCTCTTCTCGCAATGTCAATCTCGCCAAGCTGGAAGTGAATCCCTCCTGCTCGAAGAACGATGGACCTGTCATGGTATGGATGTTGATGGAGGTTCCATTAAGAGATTCCCATATGCTTTGTATGTTGATTTTGAGGTATCGATGGATGATCAGAAGGTGAAGGATGCCATAGCTGAGATATCTGAGTTACCTGTGTTTTTGCGGATTTTGGGAAGCTATACTTCCAATCCTAATATATATGGTCTTCCATAGTCCTTCAAGTATTTCTTCTTCTTTCTCTTCAGGCCAGTGGTTTACATCTCAAATATATTAAATTCTTCATTACATACAGACAATTTAGAATTAGACAAACATCCAAGTTTTTGAGTCATATTTACAAACAACAATTTGTGAGAATTATAGTAAACTGATCATAGTTATGCAAATCAAGGCATGGACTAATTGTATCATCAAATTAGTTGGTAAAAGAGCAGAATACACGTACACGCGCGTGCACACACATATTAATATGATCTTGATATATGGTCCCAGAGTCCCCTATGGTCCTTGTAGGTGGGGTCATGTATTCGGGGTTTACTCTTTTCCCACTAAGTGGGGTCAAGGTTTCACACTAAAAAAAAAAAAAAAAAAAGAGAGAGAGGTTAAATTTTATTCTCTAAAAACCAGAATCAGAGAGGTTAAATTCTATTCTCTAAAAACCAGAATCAGTTCTTCGCTTTGACTACTTGCACCAGAAAGATAATGACAAAACACAACAAGAAATGGAAAGAAAGAGAGGTGTGTACTTATATGCAGTTGAATAATAAGTAACAAACAATTTAATGTAAGAGATGACCATAGTGTAAAGTATCGACTGATCCCGAATTGATCAATGTCCTGATGTATATGAATTATTGTGGCTTTCGCATCCTAATGACAAGGGATGGAGACTAACATTTTTTTTTTCCATTGTATAATTATATTCCTAATCTCTAGCTTACCCAATACATGATTGGTGCGAACCTTTCATGGGGTCATGGCTCATGCCATTCGATTCTAAACAAAAGAAAGAAAAAAGACAATGGAGAAAATACTGAAAACCCAAATCAAATTACTTATAAAACATAGAAATCTGGTTCCTCATACCAATCTAAGGATATTCATGTAAGAAAAAGAGTTGCTGTATCCATCTTCAGGTCTAGATGGGGGATGAGTCTTGTTTCTAAGCCTCGGTGCTTGATAGTCCTTGTACATGAATCTCATATTCAATTTGTTGTTGCTCAAAACCTCCAATTGAGGAGTAAAAATTCTGGGTTAGAAACAGTAACTACTGATGAAAACAACAAGATGTAGCCATGGAACCTACTCAGATTACCTGAATAACATCTCCAAGGTTTACAACAATGGAACCCTCACTGGGTGTTACCGGGATCCACTCCCCGTCCTTGCGAACCTCCAGGCCACCAACTTCATCCTCAAACACAAAGGTCGTGCAGTTCCCATCTTCACGTTCAGTTATACCAATGTTCTCTGTCTGTTGCACGGAAGTTGCTTAAACCAACGACATAATATAATTTCACTTGCTGACATATTTAGGCCTGACTATAAGATATTTATCATATTTTTTGTGGCAGTTCTTGTAACACTTTTTCTGAGCTTTGGAGAACAGTAGAATCTGGTGTATATCCGTGGACGTAAGCACCATTTGATTTCTTCTTCATCTATGTCATATTTCTTTAACAATCATTTCATGCCATTAATCATAGCTACTCTATCTCTGTGTGTGAAAGAGAGAGAGAGACTTACCCAAAACAAACTGAAGCACGGGCATGGCATGACATGACCCAAGCGTGCTACTGGTCGCGTGCTGTACTGGGACTGGGATGTCAAAACTTTGACACGGCCCAGCCACTTGTACACTCCTACCCGTGCCCTATTGCCATCCCTAGGCCTAAACCCATTTATTTGAGGCCACAGTAATCTTCAGCCGAAACCAAGTGAATGTAAGTTACTTATGTATATTCCCACTTGGCAAGTCCCCGAACTATTATATTGTGCCACCTGGCAAAGAGATTAAACTAGTTCTTTTGTAGGAAACTGATGTGGCCAACCAATGATGTGGGGAACCAGGTTATCCCAACGTTATCCTCCTTCGGCTTAAGCATTACTTCTTCAAAACGTGAAGAGCTTACGGTGTTGAAGATGGAAGCCGAAATTCATACAATCCCACATCGGAAGAAGACATAAGTGACATCGACCGGAGCTTCTTTATAGAATAGTATTTATAATCTAATTAATAGCAAATCGGCTCGTCATTGTAACAAAACAATTTTGTTATAATGACGAGATGGTTTGTTATAATCTTGCATATAATTTTATTTTACAAATATAAATTATTTTTTATTATTTGTTGTTTTTTTTCCTTCTCTTTCTTGTTTTATATATCATAGATAATATATAAGTTATAATATATCATATATAATACATGTTGTGGACTACCGTTTTAAATTGGTTTGGTTTTGGTTTAGAAATTATAAAACCTAATTAGATCAATTTGGTTTTGGGTTGAAGCCCTCGATCAAATCAAACTGAAAAGCGAACTTTAATGTATATAATTTAAACCAAATACCGAACCGATTTAAACCTGACCCAAACCGAACTAAAACTACAATTTAGGTTTGATTAGTTTGGGTTAGGGTTTTCATTGCAGTTCGGTTCAATTTTCCGGTTGGAAAGTTCGATTCTCAATTCGGTTTGGTTCAATTTCGGGTTAACCATCACAAATGTAGGTTTGGCATTGGGTTGATGTCAACCCGTACCAAACCGAATCGAGTTGATCCCTACTCCTATTAGTGACGTCGGATAAACGACGTTAACAGAGCACGTTAATTTATCTTTTTAACCCTAACTTAAAAATTATATTTAAATGATAGAAAACTAATTTTTATAAGACAAAATTGCCCTTCTATTATTTTGGTCTTTGGAAAAAAATTATCGACGTTAATAGAACACCTTAATTTACCTTTTTAATTGTCTTAAAAATGTATTTAAATGAAAGAAAATTAATTTTTATAAGACAAAATTATCCTTATAATCGTTTTTACCTTTGAAAAAGTTTTTACCTCTGAATAGTACTAATAAAGTAATAAAAATAAGATTAAAATTCTGTCAAGTAGGCATTGGGAGTTTTTTTTTATTTTTTTTCATTTTCCCATGATAAAGCTTGTTATGATAAACAGAGTCATAAGTTGAGATCTACTAAGTTCCATATACATAAAAGATTCTACATATGGAGAATTCAAGGCTAACATTAGTAAGGGATGAGAAAAAAAATCTTTATACCTTTACTACAAGATATAAATATCTTTTTATGTATATGTCATTAGTTCGAGGGTCATATAGTCCATAAATTATAAAAAATCAAATGACATCAACACTTTTCGTAAGGGTCAAATATCATTTTATGTATCTAACTTTAGTTCAAGGGTCATATAGTCCATAAACTAGAAAAATCAAATGATATTAACATTTTTCGTCACTTGATAAGATGGAAAGTTAACGAAGAGGTGGTCTCTGCATAGTACAATACCTCAAGGGGTATAAGTGAAATATCAAAAAATACAATGGGTGTATATATTTACAATTGTCAGAAATATGAGGGATGTAAATGAAATTAACCATTTTTTTTAATTAAGCTCATTTCTCCCTATCCCTCTCTGCTCTAGATAACTGCTAATGCGGCAGTTTCTTATAAAGAAAAAAAATCTAGATTGTCTTTTATCTCTCCTTGTTTTTTTCCTCCAATTATAAACAATGTATTTCTATTTTGTAATTACATCATTAGATTTTTTTCAAATATCTCCAATAAATCCGAGATCTTTATTTCAATAAGAACCTTTTAGAATGACCATGAATACTTTTGAGATGCTTTTGATCCATAAACATTTTTAATACTAAGTAATTATCTATTATATTATTAATATTTTAGTAATAAAATAATATTCGAAAAAGTTTTAAAAAAAAATACCTGTCATTTTTACTGTGTTATATCATTACAATGGTTGATAATGATCCAATTCTCCATTCAAGGGTGTGTAAAGTTCTCCATTTAAGGGTGTGTAAAGTTTGAATTTGGAGTGGATATTTACAACTTAGAATTGGGCCTTATGTATTCATTGATTTATGTTCTATCGTGTTCCAATAAAAGGGTGATCTCATATCAAGCCCATCAAATGTTAGATCCTTACCATGCATGCAATTTGCTCTCTCCACCCTCTCCCTATCTCTTTCTCAGCACCCATATCATTCTTAATTTCATGTTCTATTAATGCAAATCAAGGCAGGGGCTAATTGTGTTATCAAATTGGTTGGTGAAAGAATAGAAGAACAATCATATGCAAGTATACACACATTAATAAGATCTTGATATATGATCCCATGTTCAAGTCCCCGGGCTTACCACATATATGATCCTTGTGGCCATGGATGGGGTCATGTATCACTAAATGGGGTCGGGGCTCCATGTCACGAAAAAAAAATTTGGAGATTAAAGTCTAATCTCAAAACACCAAAATACTTCTCCTTCATTTTGACTACTTGCATCATTAAGATAATGACAAAACACAACAAGAAATCTAAAGAACGAGAGGTGTACTTAAAAGCAGTTGAATAATAAGCACAAATTAGTGTAAGAGATGACCATTGGTAAAGTATCAACCGTTCCTGAGTCGGATCAGCCAAACAATTTAGTATAAGACATGACCATAGTATAAAGTATCGACCTATCACAAGTCAGATCGGCCGATACAACTCGTGATTGGATCGGGACGAGCCATGATCCCAATCGATCCCTAAATTGTTAACAAATCTCTAATTCAATCTGAAACCGAATCAAATCGTCGATCCAAACAATCATAGTTAGATTGTCGATCCAACTCGATATCGGACCGAGACAATCCCTGATCCTTTACCGATTTAAACACTATGGACATGACCAAGGTTTTAATTCTCAGGATCCTAGATCAGACCAATCTCTGCCAATTCAAGTCTGATCCAAAAGTTGGATCTTTATTTAAAAAAAAAATAAAAAAAAAGGATCGGTCGGACCAGTCGCCAAAACGGCGATACTGGTCCAGATCGGTATCGGTTGGACCGATCCGATCCAAAGCCACTTGATACTGGTGATGAACCAATTTGAGAATTGATTCAATTCAATCATAGAATGACATCTGGCAAGGATAGTTATGTAAATATACATCCTAAAAAGCACATACTTGAAAATCTGAATATCTTCTCGAAAATTTTATTCTTAATAGGAAGATATTTCTAGAAATAGTATATCTCAAAATATCAATTTCGTGAGAATCCTTTCGAGATATCTACAAAAAAGGTTAGCCACTTCGAGTTGGCCAATTCGTCATATGAGGTTATTAACATACACTTGTATTTCGAAATAGCTTTAGTTAGGCATTTCAAAATGACATTTCGAAATGATCAACTTATTATTCCAAAATCATATTTTATCTTCCAGGATAATCATAGTTCGAAAATCAATTTTCAAAGTAGTTATTCGAAATAAGCAGTATTATAAGGGAACATTCCCTGACATTTGTTACTCCTCGAAATTAGTGAATTCGAGGTTATTTTAAGCATAGAGGGAAATAAATCTTAGACTTTCAGGAATTGAGGGCCAGAGAGAGAAGTCATGTCCATACCCTCGAAGATCTTGAAGCATTTAAGGACTTGAATCAATACAGAACAGTAACGTATCATTAACTTTATAACCTTATACTCTTTACTAATCCAAACGTTGTGAAAGTATTTATTAAAATGTTGTGTATTAAATTAGACGTTTTGGATATTGAATGTTCAAATCAAAACGCCTGTTCAATCAAACGTTTTCAATTTGTTCATGAAACGTTGCAAACAGTTAAGTAACGAATCTAAGGCTATAAAGGGCAATAATACATCAGAAAGAGGGGTTGAGTTATCAGATTCCTTGGCATTGAACATTCTCTGAAAACTTGCAGAGCTTTGTCTTGGGAATTCTCTTTTTTGAAGTTATATTCTGTGTTGTTTTTCTGAACATTCCTGACTGATCTCATCCTTTCCCTTTTTGCTATCATCTTCCAAAAGGAAACCTTTCATTGGAACGGTCTTTCTTTGATTTAGGTCAGTGAAAGCAAGTATTCGAATCCACTTGTTGTACAAACCAATTGGTTAATTGACATTTTGGGTCATTTACCGGTTTGTGCATCACCATTTTTGGGCGACTCCTCTGGGGACCTTGTTTATTTCCTATCATTTCCATCTGTAGACACCCCAATTTGCACCAATTTGCAGTTTCTCTATGTTTTGCAGCTCCTGGACGGCTTGGCTTCAGAATCGGCAACCTCTCAATCATCTTTTAAATCCCACATCAGCCGTTGCACAAATTCCCCAAAAATCTCATAAATTTCTGAAAATGACCGA
>JAUPMG010280789.1:0-18429 GCA_031762675.1 Pachysandra terminalis | reverse complement strand
TGAGTAGATATTGACGTCGTTGATGATGATGTAGATACTCTCTTCTCTAGAGTATTGATGTTGTTGAAGCTGAGAATGTGGAGTTCAGAATGAGTTTTAAAATTGGAGGGAAAACAGGAGCAACCAAAATGACGCGAAAAAACAATAATGAAAAGGCCGTTAACGGCGTTAGTTTTTTTTTTTTGAATAACACATGGGTACCCTTACAACTGGGTACCCTTACTAATTTGCCTTTGGTACCATTTTGGTATCCACATGGCAGCAATCCAACGGTGCTGTATGGATTGCTGCAAGTCTTAAGCTGTAGAGGATGCGGAGCCTACAAATATAAATATACAGCTAAGGGTTATTACTTATTTGTGGCGTTTTTGTCCAACAGACAATATTAGTATTATCGTTTTGTTGCCTTCCTTTTCAACTAAGATCTTTCTAGTTCTCCAAAGACTCACTGTGGTTTCGTTCTGCGTAGGTTATCTGCTTCTCTGTTTCACATTTTTACTGTTGAACCTAGGAATCTGATTGATCTTGGAAACCCTACCGCTAGGTTTGCTCGATGCTTGATTTTTCTTTTCTACACATTACGTAGCGTTTAATGATTTCTGTAGTTTTCATTTGATGATATCTTGTCATTCGAACTAAATGGATTGTTTGTTGTGCTTAATGAAGGGAATTCGTTGAGCAATGGTTTTCTTTCGAAGCATTTCTGTGTTTTCGAAGCTCCGATCTCGTCTTGTAAGTAACATAGTTCGTGGATGTTGGTTTCCAATTTTTATATTTTATGTTCGTTGGTGCTTTTATGATATTTTTTTTTCTTCTTTTCTTTGTGGAAGTAATTTTATTCAAGGATTTTTTTTTTTAATCTGAAACTTTATTTTGTACTCGAAACATCATTGCTACAGGGTCCGCAGTCTAATCTTACCAACTCGGTTCGATGGCTTCAAATCCAAAGCTCACCTGATCTGGTAATTTTTATTAATATCCCAGATATGGAATATCGTTTATTTCAGAGAAGATTTAACTGAATTTATTATTATTTTTATAAACATTTATTCTCCTCTTACTGAAAACAGAAGAATAGTCCAAGTATAATATAATGATTACTCAAGAATTTACATTGCTGGTTTGAGACCATTAATTTAGGATAAATCTGGGATCTGGTCCAAATCTCTGAGGAATAAGTGTCATTGGTTTTGAGAGATCAAAAGTTTTTTTTCCCCCTTATTATACAATTGGCTAAACAATTGGTGGAAACACTATGCGTATATTATAAAGTTGGCAAGATTTATTGATGCAACATAGGTTTTTAATTTGTGAGATTTTCAATATTCAGTAAACCCAAAAATGTTTGACTGGTATATGACATATTGAGAGTTTCGATACATAGCAGAAAATTAAAAAAAATAGAGTAATGACTTAATTTTAGGAAAAGACAGATAATAGATGGGGGAGAGAGAGATATGTACTTACTTCCTTACAAGAGGTACATATCTGTTGAGGTTGTCTTTTGCCTCTAAATGAGTATTGTTTTAGGATCCTGGCGGTTCCGACATTTTCATGATTGTTTATGTCGCTTCCAAGTGTATCCCTTCACTTTTCCAAAATATTTTCATTTTTTCCTCAGTATGACATTTTGAATCATGAGTGTGAGCAGTTCTGTTTAAGTGAAGAAGAAAAAAACTTTGAATCACTAATGTATTTGCTGAATGAGGTGGACAGGTGGGGTTTCTTGAATTCTTTCATGCCTATCCTATTGTATTGTCAAGGAATTTCACCCAATAAATTGATTTTATTCCCTGAAATTAGGAAACCATATAAGAGGTCCTTAGAACCTTTTTTCATATTTTGCACCCCCCAGCCCTTACCTCTGCCCCCCACCAGGTAATAAACACATAAGCACTCATTCTTACTTTGCTTTTAATTAATTATCCAACTGTGTGGGTTGCTACATGTGAAGTTATAGGTAGTGTCGTCACTGGATTAGGTCAAGATTGTGGTTGAGGGGGAAGCACAGAGCAAACCTGTAGAGGGAAGGTTATGAAGAGATTAGAGCTTAGGTATAATTTTATATGATATCCAAATTCCAAATGTGTCTTGTACAAGGATAACTGTGGACAGGATTTGATGGCTCATTCTGGTTACAGACGCTGTTAGATTAACACATAATTGCTTGAAAGTAATTGTCTTCTTCCAATCTCCGATGACCATTTGTGGGTATTATGCCTTTCGCTTTTCATGTTGAAGGATATCTAGTACTATAGGATTCTGTTTGTGGCTGCGATCAACATGCCAATTGTGTGGTGTTTACTAGAGCTAGTGGTCATAATTGAGACCCGAGCCTGACCTCTGGTGGGCTCCCTGTGGCTGCTGGTCATCAGGTATCGCATAGTAAGGTTGTGGGAACTTGA
This sequence comes from Pachysandra terminalis, assembly GCA_031762675.1. NCBI lineage: Eukaryota > Viridiplantae > Streptophyta > Magnoliopsida > Buxales > Buxaceae > Pachysandra > Pachysandra terminalis. The sequence goes on along the minus strand of JAUPMG010280789.1, from coordinate 16,024 downwards.
TGCCTTGGAGTGTAGCGGGGGCTGATATAACCTTCAGGGTTCATAATACTTGCTGACATGGTCGGAGTGATTGTGGTCTGTTTGATCAATTGCTACATGAACTATGACTGCCAAGCGTAAATAAAAGGTGCATGTTTCACTACACTAAGCACATGATGCCGTGTTTAACTATCCATACTTTCCCCTTGCACAGCTGCTCTGTTATTGGTTCTGTTTATAGCTGTATTAATTTTATGAGTGGCACCAAGACAACAAAGAAAAGATTTACTCTAATGTGATACATTTTCCTTTGTTAGCCTTGTGTTTCAAGCTTCATTGTTTCACCAAGGATATCAAGTCTGACACATCTGGTGTCTATTTTAGCGTAGTCGGGATAGTTGATATGTATAACTTTTGCCTTTTCTTTTGACACCGATAACTCTTTTCCCCTTATTTTTAATTTTTTGTTGGCTTTGCTCATATATTTCATTTTCTACTTTGTAGGATCTTCATTCTCAATTGAAGGAATTGATTCCTGAACAACAGGTTCTATGAACAACTTGTTTATTTATCTTTTAGAATGTTGTTTCTTCTTCTTGTATGCTTGTTTGTCATTTATATTTTCATAGAAGTTCCAGAAATGTTCCGTTTCCAGGCTATACGTTATTTTGTAGAACCTCAGATAATGTTCTTTGTTCCATTACAGGAGCGCCTGAAGAAGCTGAAAGGAGAGTATGGAAAGGTCCAACTTGGGAATATTACTTTAGATATGGTAAATCCTAATTTACTCTTTGGTCTTGCTGCAATGATTTGATAAGAAATGCTGAAATTAAGAATGGATCTATACTTCATCCATTTTGTTTAAATTTGCAATTATTTGCAATTTCGTTTACCGATCAAAAAATAATTTCTTTTTCAAGGAGCACCGTGTTGTTTTATGCTTTATTTCAAATTGTTTTTGTTTTTACAACATGGAAGGTAATTGGTGGGATGAGAGGAATGACGGGATTACTATGGGAAACATCATTACTGGACCCAGATGAGGTATATTTTCTGTATAGTCATTTCAACTTTTTAATGAATATTCTTAATACAAGATTTATAAGTTTCTTTTGGACGCTTCATTATTTTGAACATTTAATTTTTAGATTGGTAAATGAGCTTTGTTTTGTGCATTCAGGGAATTCGCTTTAGGGGTTTGACTATTCCTGAATGCCAGAAGGTATTACCAGCTGCAAAGCCTGAGGGAGAGCCGTTACCTGAGGGCTTATTGTGGCTTCTTCTGACGGGAAAGGTAGGTAATTTTGTGTTTAACTTTGTCTGTAGTATCTTTGGTGACTCTTGAAGGATTGTTATTTTGCAAGTAGTTGCTCTCTCTCTCTCTCTCTCTAAAAGAGCTAGAATCCCAGGAAAGACTGCCTTTCCTGTCGGGTGTTCGAATCTTTAATCTTGGTCCAGAAAACTGAATGTTTTGCAATTTTTTCCCCAAAGTCTGATATATCTATATCTATATCTATATCTATATATATATCAGTATGTAAATTCCTAATTAGTTCTATTCATTTAATGAACGTCTATCATCCTCCCTCTTGTGGCACCACTGTAGAATGATGTCAACAGTTCTTAGGGGTCTCATCAATGATATTTTCTTGGTAAAGGGGTTTTACAACATGAGATATGCCTGATTTGTGACAGTCAGCCTATAAGCCTAGACTTGTCAGATGTCATATTTTTCTTTTTCTTTCGAAGAATCTGATTGTCATGATGGTTGGAATTATAGGGACAAGTTGTTATTTTCCCTTGAAGATTAACTAGTACACATTGTCCCTGTATGCATGCATGTGTATGGCACAAGCAGCTAGTTGCCTCGCCGCATTCAAATAATCATTCATTTACTATCTTCAGCTGATGCATCATAAGAAATAATAAGCGATTCAATTGGTACTTGCTATCCACATCACAAACCTTTTTGTTTTTAATTGATACTTTGTTCTTTCTTTCTTTTGTTTTTCTTTTCTAATTAAAACTTTGTTAGTTCTACTTAAAAGGTGTCAATTGGTACTTGCTATCCAACATACTTGCACATGTTTTTAATTACCAAGGTCTAGCTGCAAAAAATAAAAACCCATAAAAATTAGATCCAATCCTTCTTAATAGCCGCATGTGAGGCACTTGATTCAAGGACCCGACAGGTCAAGGCAGATGGGAACATGCTACGGAATAGTGCAACAATGAGGATAACTATCTCGTGGGAAGAAGTCCGCATTCATACTGATGTGCCAATCAGAAATACCAATTATATGTATTTTTATATGATTTATCTATAGGGAAAAATGCTGTTTTACAAAAAAAAAAAATTATTATTCTTCGTCTCCTTTGATTTCATATACGTATTTCAAAAATCAAATATATTTGTATTTTATATATTTTTTAAAGAGTCAAGAACCAAATTATCGTATAACAGACCTGGCATTTGATGGGAAAATAATAGAATCACCCGTTCATACCCGACAAGGACCCTAATTAACCTAGATTCGATAAACATAATATGTTCTAGTTTTGGGTATTCCCGATAAGAAAAGATTTTTGACTCCACTTCTGTTGAAAGGTATGAAATCTGACAATAAATAAGCCAGTTATTATTAGCAATTACTGCATGATTGCATCCCGGTGCAATATTCTTTTCCAAATATCCACACATTCACTTCGTATTCTTGCTTCCTAATGTATCTTCCTTTGCCATCTGTTGTATTATTGCCCTTCAATTAGGAATATGGAAAGAAAGAAATGTGGAAATTACATGAAATGTGAAATGTCTGGCAACGTATTGAAAAGATGTCTAAATCTCCTGTTTGGAACTGTATCGACTTATATTCTTGCTGGCATCAGTTTTTTTTTTTTTTTTGTTATATACTTTGGAATTCTTATTCTATGAATCTGCTTATGCTATATTTATTAATTTGTTTTTCTGGGATATGCTGGGACAATATATATATCCATGAGCCACTAATATACTCTTCAGGATTAAGCATATCATCTTTGTGTTTTAGGTACCAAGTAAAGAGCAAGTAGATGCACTATCCAAGGAATTGCGAAGTCGTGCCACTATTCCAGGTTTTGTAGCTCAATGTTATGTCTTGAACTGCAAAAATTTGTTTTGTCTCTGATGTACCTCTGATTTGCATGACAATTATACAAAGATGGTGAATTTTTGCAAGTATATCAAAAGATTCAGCATCCTTTGGGCCATGTTTAACTCATGGTTTTGGGTGTTGGTTTAAGTACAGATTGGAATACTGTTGAACATATATGTGTTGGGTATCAGTATGTATCATGGTTCAAAATATTGTATCGAGTTAGCATATCGATCTGTTAAAAAGTGAAAATGTATCAAGATATGTATCAGATACACTTAGAAATGCCTTAAAAATCGTGGAAACTTTGGAAACTCATGGATACTATTGGATACTAAAACAAGACTCTTTAGATCATTAGATGCAAAGATAAACTTAAATAATGATGAATTGATATAAATTCATATCATACACTTACTAACATAGTATATATCAATATGGAAACAAACCGGTATGCGTGTAGGCTCATTGAAACTTTAAAAGAAAAATTGATTAAATGTAAAGGAGCTTTAATATAACATAAAAAGAAATAAAATATAAAGAAAAGCATTCATATCCCCATAATATATCAATCACCTATAAGAAATATAATACAATCAATTTTAAGGCGTATAACCATGCTTTTGAAGTTTAAACATTAAGAAATAATTCAAATCCCTTGGAATCACCGTAGAACAAAAAGGAACAAGTTTTATTACTTGATACAAATAGCAAACAAAAAGTAAGAATAAAAGACAAGCTAAGCATAAATTATTTATAAAAACTATTAAATTATCATATAATAGACATAAATATTCAAAAAAAAATTTCAAACATTACGATCAATATAGATCAGCCTTAGATTCGTTACATATAGAAACTCTAGGTCAAAACAATATGGTTTAACAATTGTTTTTTAAAGAAAAGATAATTTGTTATTTTTTCAGAAAAATCTCTTAAAAAGGCAGCTAGTTCTATCGATTTTACTTGAAATTCATAGATCCATGTAATAAGATTCCAAACCATGCTTTTAAACATAAGGAAAATGTATATAATGAAAAAAAAAAAACTCTTACAATGCATACCATAGAAAACTATGCAAGAAGAGGAAAAGTACTTTTTAAGCTCCAAATAATGGATGTTATCAATCAAACTAAGAAGATTTTGGGACGAAATTGGATGTATTTCAATAAGATTTATTTTTTTGTTAGAGAAAGAATGAGAGTTGAATAATGTAGTAAATGATTCGCTTTTCATGTTTTTACATGTAAAAAAGGCAATGCATGTATCAAGTGTATTGGTTAATATTGTAACATATAGACCGTATTGATCGATATACTGTATTGATCGATATGGTCGATATGTTAAATGTATCGATTAATACAATGTATAAATTGTCTTATTCTAAAGTACACTTGTGTATCATTCCGGCACTTTGGATACATGATACGTATCGACGAATAAAATTAGACATCTTAAACCATGGTACTTATCGGTCTATACAATGAAGAATCGGCTGAAGTATCAGTGCTAGGTTTTGGATCAGTTTCTCCCAAAACTGAAATATATCGGCTTATGTGTTTCGGTTTCAGCTGAAACTTAAAACCATGGTATAATTTGTGATACCTAGGCCCTTCATTTGTCCTGTTGTACCCTTGTCGATATGATATGGCATGGAAATGGGTGTGGGATATGTGTCCAATGAATCTGTGTCCACTTATTAAATGAATTCTTTGTTAAGTTGGGCATGTACCGAGATCTTTGGACACACAACTCACAAGGAACATGTGGCACATATCTATGTTTATTTTCATGTGTGATGATTGATCTATGTTTACGATTGTATGCTTTGTTGAATTTTGAGATGATCGGTGGTTTCAGATTTCAAATCGCATGGTCGGATTGTAATTTATGCACATTTTTCGTATGATGATGCGTGTATGGGCAGGCATACACCGTATCATATTTTCATGTTTTAAGTGATTTGGTTTAACCAATGGTTTAGGGTGGTTTAGATGGTTGGACCAGCTGTTGAACCGGAGAACCAATGACTTATCCTATAAATAGAAATGTTTGTCTTGGTCTAAGAAAATTCTAAATTTAGACTTGGATTGAGATCTCTGAGAAAGGAGCGTGTATTTTGACAAAGACTCGCAGAGATTCGACCATATCTCCTTCGTTCTTCATCGGATCGCCTTCGTTTGACAAGCAATTGTTCGTGTTTTCGGAAGGCGAGAATCCCCGTAATTTTCTTTGATTTTTCTGAGATCATTTTGAGGTAGGTGTCCTTTTAACAATAGATTTCTTCATTCCCTTTGATACTAGGTTGTTAGATATGCTTTTCAAAATTTGAGGATAGGTTTTTTTTGGTTATTTGATCAGTTCGTTGGTTTTCCCTTTTTTTTTTTTGTCTTGATCGAATTTCCATTGATTATAAACCGTGAAAGCTTTGATCTTCGTGGCAAAAATAAATAAATAAAGGATTTGGTTTTAGTAGGTTTTCTTTCCTTCCTGTTATAGACTTGTGACTTTTACTTACTCGGATGTCGGTTAATACGTGTACGCTTTATTGCCGTTGTTGCTTTGTTTGCTTTGTTTGTTCATTGTCTATATTATTATTGGTAGTAATTTCTTCAATCCAGCCATTAATGGAGTTTTGTATGATTAATTAATTAATTTTATTTTAATTCTAGAGAATTTGATGGTAAGGAGATATCTTAGTGGATGTAATTATATCATATTTTTTTTATTATAATGTATATATATGTCGGTAATATAATGTTAGTGATAGAAACATGTTAGTGGAATGTGATGATGAAGATATGTTATAATTGATATGATATATTGTATTTTATTAAAAATATCTTATATATGTCGGTAATGTAATGTCAGTGAGAGAAACATGTTAGTGGAATGTGACGATGAAGACATGTTATAATTGATCTGGTATACTATATTTTATTAAAATATATTATATAGGTCGGCTAAGACAGGGGTATTAAAATAATATATTATATTAAAATATGATTACGTACAAATACGTGTATGAGTACGATTATGTATGAAATACGTGTACGAGTACGATTATGTATGAAATACATGTACGAATACGATTACGTATGAAATATGTGTACGGATACGATTGCGCATGAGATACATGTACGGATACGATTACTCATGAGATACGTGTACGGATACGATTACGTATGAAATACGTGTACGAATACAATTACGTATGAAATACGTGTACGGGTACCATTACTTATGAAATACGTGTACAAATACGATTACGTATAAAATACGTGTACGAGTACGATTATGTTTGAAATATGTGTACGAGTACGATTACGCATGAAGTACGTGTGCGAATATGATTATGTAGAAAATACGTGTACGGATATGATTATGTATAAATACGTGTACGAATACGATATGAGTATGTGGTGTGATATGGGTGAATGTATTTGTAGGACTGTGATTGTAATGATCATGAATAACATGTTTAGGATTGTTGAAGTTTCGAATTGGATGGAATTGACTACTAAACTCAGTGATTTGTATTCATCGCAATGAGGTATATATAGATATTACAAGGTCCCACAATGCTGAAAACAAGGAGGACAATATGGAGGAAACATGGAGGTGCTTGAGGGGGGAAAAACAAGGTGGGTCACTTAGCATTATCTAGTCGGTCACTTAGCATTATCTTTTACCATGCTTAAATTAAGGAGGAAAGTAAGGAGGTTGTCTAGCACTCTCCCGCAAACTCGATGGTCTAGGGAGGACGAGTTTGGAACGAAGAAGCTCATAGCGATGCTTGTGAAGTCGAGAGGGTGGTGCCGAGAGGCACAGTTTGCTGGCTCTACAAACTGAGAGTAGTGGTGTCGAGAGTAGAGGGATACCAATTGTCCAAGAGGGTTGCAGAAGTGGCAGCTACACAGAAGTCTGCAGAGAAGTGTGGCAGTACTAGCCAAAGAGGTTGAAGTTGAAGATGAAAATGGTGTCTCAAAAAGCTGCGAACCAGTGTTTGCATTGGCAGTAGAAGAAAAAGAGCTTGTAGGTAATCCAAATCCAAAAGGAGCAGAGGAAGCAGAAGCAGTAGAATACTTGTTCATTGAGAGATATGTTCAGGTTTTGCACAATTGCTGTAATGGGAATAACAGCTGTAGCATAGAAGAAGAAGAAGAATTGAATGAGTGTTCGCTGCCACTTGCCCGCGAAGCACTGTGCGTACCTCTACCTCTACCAGCCATCTAAGCATACCAATAAAAGAAACAAACAATACGCATGCAATAAGCAATCAATAAACACAATTTATGCAATTATTGAAATACTTCAAACTTACGGTCGCAACACTGATCTACGAGATGAGACGAAGGCAGGACTTCAATAACAGAACCACTTAATACTCTCTCACATATTATGCCTTAACAAAACTAACCACAGAACTTAACAGCTTTACGTTCTGATACCAATCTGTCACTCCCCGAAATCCGGATCACATTGATAAGCGTGCAATCACACATGTCGAGAACGCAACCTCGGGCTCCAACCCTAGGAGGCTGCTAGCTTATTAATTCCTTCGCACAAAAGGTGCGATGGAGCTAATACACCTTATCAGAAATCTATAGCGGAAGACTCTTAAATAAGAAATGCGAGTTAGCAAAAACTTTTTCTATATTATAAATAGTAAATCAAACGGTTACAATCCAAACTAAGCGACTAGAATGAAAATACCAAGTCTGATATAATTCCCAAACTAGAATAACAAACTATAAATTAAATCCTGGAATTGAACACTAAAGTTTATAAATCAAAACTACTAATCTCAACACTCTCTAAACATACTAAACTAATATATATCAAGAGTCAACTGCCATACCTCATCACGTCGTCGTTGGATCACGTGGAGGACATGAAAAGTAAATCCCAATGAAGGGTTAGCTCACAGCTAGTAGGTGCGAACTAGCAACTAGCCCTTCATACATAAACATAAATAGAGCGATTAGCCCATCATGCTGTTCACACAACCATGTTATATCAAAAATAACATTCATCATATACATAGAATTCTTCCATAACGTCCATAACACGTCATTAGCAATTCTATAAGAGTTATCACATACAATCATGATAAAAATGCATATATAATCACATACATATACATCGCATCGAGTGCCGTACATCACGTACATCAGTCCACTGGCATCTCATATGCCATGGTACACTCATGCCAATCGCCCAATAAACGGGACGATAACCCCCAGTACCACAAGTGTGTCTACAATGAAATCCATATCTAATGATGTGTACATGCAACAACATAAACAATGTAAACATACACAACAGGACATCATCGGTGCTCTTATTAGGTGAGTTGACTCGAATCCTTGTCATGGACTTACGGATACCCGCCACAACCACAAGACGATCCAACTTTAGGCAAGGATCAAACGCCTCCTGTATACCAGTTTATACCTGCTGGATAAGATCATCACAAATCTACGTGTAAACCGTAGTTCTCGGGACTTTCAACCCTTGGGTTAGCAAGCACCCAAAACCTATTTTCTTTAGGGATTCAAACCCAAGGAGCCCATTCAAGGTAAAGCCAAACACAATCACCCTGATAAGTTACATGAAGTTGCCTAATTCATTATTCAATTCATGATAGATAGACAACCCAAATATAGCCGATCATCCGAATCACGCGGACTTGAAACTATAATGGATCACCAAAGCTCAAACGCTTAGTTACTAAATCACTACTCAATATCATGGTCCTTCACGTCTATTAACCCGTGATGACCCTATTAGCCTTGTGCTAATCCAATTGGTATGACATCTCTAATATCTCTACCAAGGTGCCAACCAATCCTAGGGTGAACAGTCACATCTAAGCATATATGTTGTCACAATCGAACATATATATCATGCTTACAATCAACACCATGCAAAGTACTTAACTTGTACATGCATTGCGTTCACATACCGTTTACATCTTATATATCACATGCATAATCACTTAACATCCTAAGCATGTTATTCATGATATTTACAATCACAATTCTACAAAATGCATTCACCCATATCACACCCCATACTCATATCATCATTCTTGCATACACGTATTTATACGCAATTGTATTCGTACACGTATTTATACGTAATCGTATTTGCACACGTATTTGTTAGACAACGTCCTTACTTCCCTCCTTAATTTAAACATTGTAAGAGATAATGCTAAGTGAACCACCTTGTTTTATTCCCTCCTCAAACACCTCCATGTTTCCTCCGTGTTTTCCTCCTTGTTTTCAGCATTGTGGTTCCTTGTAATATCTATATATACCTCATTGAGATGAATAAAAGTCATTAAGTTTAGCACTCAATTCCATCCAATTCCAAACTTCAACATGGTATCAGAGCGGATGATTTACCTATGCTGACTGCCCCGCTACTTGATCGCCCTTTCTGACGGGCAGCACTATTGTTGTCCACTGGGCACTATTTTCCGTTGTCAGTGCTCTCTTTTCTGTCCGTCGGGCACATTTTGTTTCGTTTGGCCGTTGCCGGTGCTCTCGTTTTTGTTTGACAGAAGGTTACATCATTCGGGGGCCCCACCTCTGTCTTTCTCTTCTCCAGCAAAATCCTGCAGAAATTATTTTGCAGAACACTCATTCAATTCTTCTTCTTCTTCTTCTTCTTCTTCTTCTTCTATGCTACAATTGTTATTCCCATTGCAACAACTGTGCAAAACCTGAACATATCTCTCAATGAGCAAGTGTTCTACTGCTTCTGTTTCCTCTGCTCATTCTTTTGGATTTGGATTACCTACAAGCTCTTCTTCTTCTGCTACTGTTGAAAACACTGGTTCACAGCTTTTCGGGATACTATTTTCATCTTCAACTTCAGCTTCTTCGGCTAGTACTGACCCACTTCTCTGCAGACTTCTTTGTTGCTGCCACTTCTGCATCCCTCTACTCTCGGCACCACCCTCTCGACACCACTACTCTCGACACCACCCTCTCGGCACCACTACTCTCAGTTTGTGGAGCCAGCAAACTGTGCCTCTAGGCACCACTACTCTCGGCATCACCCTCTCAGCACCACTAGCCTCGGCACCACCCTTTCGGCTTCACAGGCTTCGCTATGAGCTTCTTCATTCCAAACTCGTCCTCCCTAGACCGTCAAGTTTGCTGGGGAGTGTTAGACAACCTTCTTACTCTTCTCCTTAATTTAAGCATTGTAAGAGATAATGCTAATTGACCCACTAAGAGATAATGCTAAGTGACCCACCTTGTATTATTCCCTCCTCAAATACCTCCATGTTTCCTCCATGTTTCCTCCATGTTTTCCTCCTTGTTTTCAGCATTGTGGCTCCTTGTAATAACTATATATACCTCATTGAGATGAATACAAATCATTGAGTTTAACACTCAATTCCAAACTTCAACAGTATTTATACGTAATCGTATTCGTACATTTATTTTATACATAATTGTATTCGTACATGTATTTCGTACGTAATCGTACTCGTATACGTATTTCAAACATAATCGTACTAGTACACGTATTTAATACGTAATCATATTAGTACACATATTTCATATGTAATCGTATTCGTACACGTATTTCAAACATAATCGTACACGTATTTCGTACGTAATCGTACTCGTACACATATTTCATATGTACTCGTATTCGTACACATATTTCATACGTAGTTGTACTTGTACGCGTATACGTAATCGTACACGTATTTCATACGTAATCGTGCTCGTACACGTATTTCATACGTATTAGTATTTGTACACGTATTTGTACCTAATCATATTTTAATATAATATATTATTTTAATACTCTTATGTCTTAACCGACCTATATAATATATTTTAATAAAATATTGTATACCATATCAATTATAACATGTCTTCATCATCACATTCCACTAACATGTTTCTCTCATTGACATTACATTATCGACATATATATAAGATATTTTTAATAAAATATAAATATATCTTAATCATCACATTCCACTAACATTACATTACCGACATAATAATAATAATAATAATAATAATAAAATATATAATATAATTATATCCACTAAGATATTTCCTTACCATCAAATTCTTTGGAATGAAGATAAAATTAATTAATTAATCATGTAAAACTCTATTAATGGCTAGATTGAAGAAGTTACTACCAGCAATAATACAGATGGTGAACGAACAAAGCAAACAAATCAACAATGGCAATAAAATAGACACGTATCAACCGACATCCAAGTAACTAAAAATCGTAAGTCTATAACAGGAAGAAAAGAAAACCTACTAAAACCAAATCCTTTTTTTTTTTTTGTTGCCACGAAGATCAAAGCTTTCACGACTTCTAATCAATGGAAATTTGATCAAGACAAGAAAGGGGAAAGCCAATGAATTGATCAAATAACAAAAAAACCTATCCTCAAATTTTGAAAAGCATATCTAACAACCTAGTATCAAAGGAAATGAAGAAATCTAGTTGTTAGAAGGACACCTACCTCAAAATGATCTCAGAAAAATCAAAGAAAATTACGGGGTTTCTCGCCTTCCGAAAACAGGAACAATTTCTTGTCGAACGAAGGCGATCCGATGAAGAACGAAGGAGATACGGTCGAATCTCTGCTAGTCTTTGTTGAAATACACGCTCCTTTCTCAGTGATCTCAATCCAAGTCTAAATTTAGATTTTTCTTAGACCAAGACACAGACATTTCTATTTATAGGATAAGTCATTGGTTCTTTGGTTGAACCGCCGGTCCAACCATCTGAACCACCCTAAACCATTGGTTAAACCAAATCACTAATCATGAAAGTATGATATGGTGCATGCTTGCCCATACACGCATCATCATACGAAAAAAGCGCATAAAATACAAGCCGACCATGCGATTTTGAAATCTGGAACCACCGATCATCTCAGAATTCAACAAAGCATACAATCGTAAACATAGATCAATCATCGCACATGAAAATAAACATAGATATGTGCCACGTGTTCCTTGTGAGTTCGTGCCATGTGTGCAAAAGTGTACGGGTCACGACAATTTAATAAGGTTAAAATTTATAGTCCTTGCATAACTTTACTCCATGATCGCATTTAGACTTGTATACTATTATATTTCAAGTTTATAATTGCTTTGTTTTATAGTTGAATATTTCCATTATTGGTTATAGATACTAAATGTATATAAAACTTGCTTCTTTATGTGGACATTATATTATTATGTTTGTTGAATGATGTGTCCATGACCCTTGTTTGCCAAGTCCCTATATCCTATAATAAGGGGGTCATGTGGACGATGCACAATACTGGAGGTGGTAATTGATAGCTCGGCCTGATATTTGGCTAGGCTTGGACAAGATATATGGGCCCGTGGGTTTGACATCAGTTGGCCCGGCTCGGTCAAATTGTGGGCCAAGCTTGGGCAAGGTAAGCAAAAGCCCGAATTGGTCTGATATTGTATTTGTACTTGTAATTATGAATATTACATTCATAAAGTGAATTTTCTTGCTTTATGTTAAAAGTATACATAATTTAATTTATTGTAATATACTAGATAGTAGATATGTTAAAACTTTAGGTTTTGTATAGATTTATTTTGAAAAACTATTATTTTTAGTTTTAAATGTGCAAGAAATGAGTTTTAGGACAAGGGTGGGGATTGAGCTTGAGGAATTTTAAGATTGGGCTGGGCCGGGCTTGGACAGGCGTAGGAGGCGTTCCATTAGTGTGCAAGCCCGGCCTATTGCCACCCCTAACACGCACTTGCACTTGACACTTGCAAATGAGTCCATGAAATATATGGGTATATTTCACAGTACTGTGACCATAAAAAAAAAAAAAGCGTTGGATTGTTCCGATCCATCTCGGGATCGGAACGATCCAAGAGCATTGAGGGTTTTCTTGGATCGGGACCAACTCGGGGATCGTCCCCTTCCGATCCCTTACACCATGACTGTGACTGCACAGTACCTGTTTGATAGACAAGTCAACTAGCATGATAACAAATATAGTCACTATGACAAGGGTTCGATCAGAATGATGAAGGCGGTGGTCGATCGTATCGGTGTTGTTCGTAGGGATCTTCGCATCGATCGGAAAGTTTTGATCCTTGAAGGCTTTTCAAATGTAGGGAAGAAATGGTTACGGATTACGGAACGGACTGGTGCTCATTCTAGTTGGCTTTTGCTCAAAGGTTTTGAGATTGAATGGCTGGTATGGAAGGTGAATAATTTATGCAAAAAGGATTCACTGGGTTTTTTGGGGTTGTCTCGTGAAGAAGGTAGAGTGTGGCAGAAACCGGAGAGGGGATGTCTTGAAGATTACCTCGTTCGTCAACAACTCTCGCCATTGTATGCTATTTATTCCTAAACAAAATCAGTCGGCTGGGTGGGGTTTCTTGAAGGACGTTTTATCGGAGGTTCTGAGTACTGGTAGAGAAGCGCCAACAGTTGCGATCGGAGGAGAGAGGAGCCAGAGGGAGATGGGAATATTAATCATCCCCAAACCAGAGAGGTGCCTGTGAGGGGATTGAGAGAATTGGTCGATTCTAACAGGACCGTTGGGCACGTTTATAACCTCGGTTGGTCACCGGTAGTGGCGGTGTGTCCGGCGGAGACTAAATGGTTGGTGGCGGTGTGCTGTCATGCGTGTTTCCCAAACTGTGATTGGAAGGCTGCTGAAAGGATTCTCAGGGATGGTAGCAACGGGAGATTCACTGGGAAATTGTTCCCGATTAGTTCTGTTAGGGCTTTTTTCTTTGCTCAATCTGAGCAAGACGCCACTTGGTTCGATCAGAAGGGTTCCTTTTCCTTAGAGGAGAATCGGGAGTTAGGCGTTTACAGATGGAAGCTTGGGGAAGGGTCACAAGTAGGGCCATGGGTGCAAGAAGGGTTGTGGGTGGCGGTCGAAGGTGTTCCGCTTCAGTTATTATTGCTCGAATGTTTTAAGCTTATTGGTAATTGCTTTGTAGATTTGAAGGATATTGGAGAGGTTCAGGTCATGGAGAATGGATTAGCTAGGGTGGAAATTTGAGTTCAGGAATGTTTCTCTCGCAAAATTCCGAGAACAGACGTTCTTTGGGACGGTTCTTGCAGCTTTGAGCTATTTTTGGCTTTTCTGGCGACGATTCCGGCAAGGTCTGGGTGGTTCATTCCGCCGGTGAGGAGTGGAGATGACGACGTACAGAGGCTACCTCATAGTTATGCACGTGTCGCTGCAGGATTGGGCACGACTGCTGTGTTGTCTGTTGATCAGCAGGCTTGTGGGGTCTGTAACTCTATTGGGATTCAAAATTTGAATGCCCCGCCACCTGTCTCTAAGTGTGGGGACTTTTGGACCTTCGAAGGGTGTTGCGCATCCCGTTGATGTGGATCCGTCTTCCGTGGGACGAGTGCAGGAGGTCCAATATGTGGGCTCTAACTCTTATGGATCCCAAGGAGCCAGTCTTGCTAGGGCCTATAGCGCAGACGCTAGGCCGAGAGAGCAGAGTTGGGCTTCTCATGAGAGGCTCAGAAGCCCAATTGCAGTTAAGGAAGGGTTCTTTAGAGGAAGAAGTAAGCAGCATTCCTCAAAGGGTATCAGTCTTCAGACATGGGGTTCGAGTTCGAGGAGCAGAACCAGAGTCGAGTTAGAGGCGCCGGGAGTGGCTGATTTGGTGGCCAGGGAGGTTGAAAAATGTATAAAACAAAGATTTGGGGAAGACGATTTGCCCCTAGCTGGAGTGGGTTTTGCTGAAAAATCCTTCAGTAAATGTGGAGCTGGAAAAGAAATTGCAAAGTCTGATATTTCGAGTCCGTTAGAGGGAGCGGTTCAGGATGCGTGTACGGCGGATGGTGGGGACATTCCGAATAGGGTTAGGGATCCTTCAGATTTGAGCGTGGGCTCCATGGATTCTATTAGGTGGAGCGGTCATGGTGAAGAAGTATCCTTTCGAGCTCAAGCAAGGTCGTTGGCATGGAAAAAGAATTGATTGAAGGCTTGGGTTGGTTCTCGTTTCAATCAGAGATTGGGTTGGAATCGTTGGAGATCTTGAGAGGGTATGACCTCTCTAAGGAAGAATCTAATTTTTCCTCCGTTTCGTTAGATGACAAGGTGAAGGGAGTTCTAAACGCCGTTGACGAGTCAGACGAAGAGGATGGTAATAAGATGGTCGATTCACCTTTTCATCTTCAGGCTCAAAAGCACTTTTCTCATACTTGTGGGGGTAAGGCCAGGGTTCTCGAGGGTTCTTCACGTTGCGATGGGTGTCGGGAGAGACAGCCAGTGGTTTTTTCGCCTCCGCATGTGGCGTCCAGTCATCCTTCTATTCAGTTTTATCCCTTGAGTTCTTCACTCCTAAATCTCAGGCGAATCAGGCTGTGGTGCCTTTCCAAGGTATGTCCAGTAATTTTCTTAGTCAGATGATTGAGTGTTCTTCCTTTACTTCTGATCATGATTGTGCGCAGGATGGTTTGTTGGTGCCTTTGATTGTACAGGAATCTCCATTGCCACTTGAGCGGATAGAGGAGTGTGATTCTAGTCTGGATAGGTCTCAGGGTAATTCCTGCCAGATCGAAAATGGAAGTGAGGTTGTGGGCGTGCTTGATTTAGGGAATGGTAAGTCTGTGTGGGAAGGGGTGTTGGAATTGGCGTCTGAATTTAAATTACAGGTGTCTAGTTTAAACGGGGAAAATATTCCCATTTCAAAAGTGGTCCAGGACTTTAGAGAAAAAAAGGAGAAGTCGGGGAGAGGTCACGGGAGTAAATCAAGAGAACTGAAAAATTTAGAGTGGAGCCTTTAGTATAAAGGGAAGAAGAGGGCTGATCAAGTGAGCGAAGAGATGGTTAGGTGTGATCTATGAAGATTTTAAGTTGGAACATTAGAGGGTTGGGTGGGGGTGACAAGAGG
>JAUPMG010280778.1:0-18429 GCA_031762675.1 Pachysandra terminalis | reverse complement strand
AGATGCCTTTGGATGCCACAAACAGCATGACACCAGTGGGAACAGACATCACAGCCAACCCAACTGCATGTGTTGTTGGCACAATCAAAATTCAAACATACAGGACACATGCATGCGCTACAGAATCCTTTCTTTGTAGAGCATATTTTGCAGTCACAATCATCAACAGGTAATATACTGTTGCAGCTCACATTCCGACACCTTGTCATCAAGAAGATCTCCACCAGCTCAGATGTTTGGAGACGGCTCTTACCTGATAGATAATTTCCAAGACCGGTCTTCAAGGCAACTAAGATGTCCAATTGGGGCCTGTGGCACTTCAAGAGTGTTTCAAATGTAAGATCGGATCTTCTTTCAAGCCGTTTCTGAAGGCTGGCTAATTCTTCTCTTTTCTCAGGCACCTCAATCAGATTCTTCAAGTATTCCTTTGTGGATTCAACTGTAACATCAGGAATCTCCTGAAGTATTTGAGACATGACGGGAATAGACTCAGATACTATTTCCCGTAAAATCCTTTCAGGTCTAGTTACCTTATGTGGTCTTCCTCCATCTGAATTCTCCAATCCCCTCGGTTGCTCAGAAGCTCTTCCTCTCGAATCATATGATTGGGTATCCTTCCTATGCCTTGCAGGGAGTTCAGATGGAAAAAATGAATGGTTTTCAGAGCTGGATGTTCTATAAAGACTATTACACGACTCCTTATGGATCGGGCGGCTACCCTGCATCAAAGGGTAACCAAAACCACCATGGTTTGATAGATTAACCCCATCGCCAACTGGTTTAAATCGACTGTGAACTGACCCATTTGTCCCCTCCCCACAATACCAAATCGGGTCAGTTTCTCTCCTATGGCTCCCAACCGAATACTCATAAAAGTCTGTTGAATTCCGAGTTAGTGAGCAACTGGGGTTATGCGAAAATGGGTGTGAGTACGAATAGGAGAGGGAAGCTGCTGTATAATCATCGGAGCACGTAGTTTGGGTATTATTGTTTGAAGGTGCCAAAGACTGGGTAG
Organism: Pachysandra terminalis; assembly: GCA_031762675.1. Classification (NCBI taxonomy): domain Eukaryota; kingdom Viridiplantae; phylum Streptophyta; class Magnoliopsida; order Buxales; family Buxaceae; genus Pachysandra; species Pachysandra terminalis. Next base: position 17,414 of record JAUPMG010280778.1, on the reverse strand, counting down.
TAGAATTCCGCTTGGGAGGAACAGGCGGATCAGCATTAGGCAACGGGTTTGAGGAGGTAAGAGAAAGCGACACATCAGGCAGAGCTAGACAGAGATTGAGGGTTTCTAACTTTTGCTTCTTCTCCATATTTCCTCTTTCAATTTCTTCTTCCACATCTCTTTTCGATCCTCCTCCCCTATTTAACTGCAAGAAATCCCTCTCCACCCATCTCTGATCTTCACTCGGATTCTCCGAAATGACTTCCTTTCCTTTACATCTCCCTTTCTCCAACGAACTCAGAAAATTCTTCCCAGACATCTCTTTCTCTTGAAAACCCATTTTAGAATTCTCGCAAAGATAACTCAGTGTGAGCTCCTGAGAACCCAAATTCCCATTTTTTGAAGGTTGTAAATGAATCCCATCAAGGCTCATCTCTGATTCTCGCAGAAAATCGGTACCCTTTTCAGAAAACACGATTTTTCTATCCGGGCTTTCCGGATTTTGCATGGACATAGTTTGTTTGAGTTTAGTTTGGGAATTTTCTGTTCCGTGAACAAAACCATTCGAGAGATCTTTCTCTGTAGACATGATCAAAGAGATAAAAAGGGAAAGAGAGAAAGAGAGAGAGATCAAAACGTACCAGAAGAATCCAAGAGAAAACCGAATTCGTTTCAACGAGGCGTTTTTAACTCGATTCAATTCCTCTCCTGATTCTGCTTCAAACTCCCCCTTTTGGTTCTTCTGTTTCCTTCACTTCTCCATTTTGGGTTTAGACCTTTTGAGTAATTTTTCAGGCGTTTACACAAATAACAACGTTCTTGTTCTTCTGATCATGCACTATTACAGAAATACCCCTACCTTTTCAGTAAATTAGCCCAAGTGGTCGGCGGTCCGGAGGAATTTATTTATTTATTTATTATTATTATTATCTAAATAGTGATCCTCAAATTCGAATTGTGACCATCGATTCGATGACGAGGACGACTTGGGTAGCAGAGGTTGGTTTTCGGCTTATTGTTTGATTGACCAAAATGTCCCTACTCAAGTCATCAGATTACATCTTTGTGATTTTGGTTACTCTACTTCCTATATAGTGATCGTAGCGGATGTCATGCGTTATTTACGTGCAAATGACTGAATTACATATTATATTATTAGATTATGTAATTTTGAAGATATTTTAATTAATAATATCAAAATAATTATTGAATAAAAAGTTTAAAGAAATTAGAGGTCGCAATTGGACGATCGGGTTGATAAAAGTGCTAACGGCCTTAGCACTCAATCTAAATCCGCTCGTTTAACAAACATACATGTTGAAATAATCAAACTCACACCCAACCTGCCTTAACTGGTTTGTTCCGTTTAATTTTACTAAATATGTTATTATTTACTTTTAATACCTTATCTAATGTCATGTATACAAGTAGTAATAATATTATAATTTAATACTCATTTTTTTCCTACAATCTTATTTAATCTCATGTAAACAATAATAATGCAATATACCGTACAATATTCTATTTTACTTCTCTAATGCTCCAACCTCTAGCAACCGAGCTCTATCATATAAGAGAAAAAAGGAAAAGAAAAATATCCTATTCCTTACATTATTTATATGTATATATAGTTCGTATATAATTTTTAGGTATACTAAGTAAAACGTATAGCATAATAACCTGACGGGTCAAGGGTCTAACTCAAATCCGATCCATTTATTTGTGAGTTGAAAATCCTCAACCCAAGCCTAACCTGTAGGTTGAGAACTTAAACCCAAACTACTAAAAATGGGTTGAAAAATATAATGTCTAAAACTTTTATATTACAAAGTTTTTTTTCTCTAAAAAAGGAAAGGAGCCGTGTTTTTTAGATTTGAACTACTGAAAGGGCTTAAGTGGTTGGATGAGAGAGGATAATTTTTAGAGTTAAAAGGATATTTAAAGAAATAAAAATAGATGAGTCCAGGCTGAGCTCGCACTTGAGCAAGATTCAAGCTTGGCTGCTTAAACTCATTAACATATTTTGGATTCAAGCTTGGCTCACAAAAAGCTTAGCTTGTGAAAAAAGGTCTGATTAACAAAAAAAAAAAATGCTCCGCGTGATCCAAATATATTAATTAGTTTAATGACTATTTATATATAATTTAAAATAATAATATATGATATAAGAGTATATATATATATAATACCATATACTAACCGAGTGGAGCTTTGACCGACTCATACCTACCCAAGCTCAGTTGAAATCGCGTCAAGATAACAAGATTTTTTCTTTCTAAGATTAGACTCATGTTATAGTCATCTATACATTGTCATTTAGAAAGAATGATTGACATTTCTAAAATCCTAAAAGACTTATCAATCTGAAATTCGTTTTATTTTATTCGGCTTCTAATTTAATTGGTGACGTCCATGTATACATGGTGCTAAGGGTGTAATTCGGTCGATTTGGTTGGGTTTAGTGGTCAAACCTAAACCAAACCAAATTATATTAACATTAAACCAAAAATCAAACTAAATCGAATTAGAAAATCGAAAACCAAACCGAACGATAATAGATAAAACCAAAAATCGAGCCAAACTAGAACAGAAGACAAAAAAATTGGTTTTCGGTTTGGTTTGACAAAATTAATACTATTTTCTATACAAAACACATAAACACGTATATTTATTTATTATATATAATCTACTTCGATTTTTCAGTTCGATTCGATTTCATCGAAGCCTTAACCGGAAACCAAACTGAACAAATTTTGTTTTTTGTTTTCTAAACCATAAACAAACCAAAATGGTAAAAAAAAATAAAAGAAAATTTATTCAGTTTTCGGTTTAAACTGAACCAATTGACACCCCCCTGCATGGTGCCCTCTAAATGGTATTGTAAATATGATTACAACTATCCCGCTGTAAAGGATGGGGAGCCAGGTCATGGGTTTACTAATAGAGCTCAAGCTCGACTCATGCGAGTCGAGCCTAAACTTGAGTCAAGCTAGCTCAGCTCATGGACAGCCCTACTATGAGGATTGACTAAGTAGACAATACTCAATCTGCTTAATCTCATTAGTACATTTATAATAGGGTACTCTGAGGATTGCCTAAGTAAACAATACTCAATCTGTTTAAGTCCCATTAGTACATTTATAATAGGGTTTGTCGCATGTATTCATGAGCATTCAATTTTTTAATGTTTTTTGAGATCCATAAGAAAAAAGACAAAATTTCAAAAAAGCTCTTTCTATCACATGAAAAATGGCTTTAGAGTTGAATATAATAAGTGCCCTAAAAGTGATTACAAGTACATGTAAAGAAGTGAGATTCTCCAAATAAACTTCCATATATGTCTAGTTTTGAAGATGACTATGATCCATTAACTGATGGATCCAATTGAAAAACTCAAGTATATCAAGTATCAACTTGATCAAATGACTTGGACATTTGACTTAATTACTTTAGACGATGGAAAATTAATGTGAAAGCTTGATGAGTTTTGAAATTATACATACAAATCAAATTGTTAAAATTGTACAAGTGAAGACTTCTCACAATGAATCTATTCTCATTGGGAGTCTTGACCTTTTACCATTTATCAATTAGAGTACAATATAACACCCTTGTGGTGAAGCTACCACACTAGAGAGAATACACTTTTATACTCATTTTTCATGTTTAAAATTCAAAATTTTTGTTTTCGTTACTTTGAATTTTTCCTTTTTTTAATAAAAAGAACATGGAATAAATCAAAATTCAAAGGCACAACACCAAAGGCATCATATTATATGTTATAATTATCCCCAACAAACCTAATCATAATAATATTTGATTAAATAGTAGATAATTTCTTGTTTTTGAGCTATTATATTAATTGATTATAAAATTTTAGGTATTAGAAAATTTCGGATACCATTTGGTCCTTATTGTTGTGTTGATTGTGATCATTATCCTTATTTTTATATTTTGCAAGTGGTGTAGCCACAATGATCACTTTAAAAAAATGGACATAATATAAGTGACTTGCACACTTTTTCTACTTGCTTTATTTTTGTTCTACTTATTAAAATATCTGAAGGTTGTAGACGATTTCGATCACGTATTTTGATGCACACAAACTCGTTTTTATAGCGGAAAATCTATATCGAATCGGAAAATGTCATATCGGTGTATATGTGATTACTAGAATCACACAGTGATGTCCACACTCAATCGACTTAGGGTTGTGGCATGAAACCCCAATAGCAAACCTCGATGCACAAAAAGAAGGTACAGATGATGAGCATGAAAGAGGCCAAAAAATAGGGTCTTATTGTTTCTACTTAATTCCTTAAGGAGTGGAGGTTCCTATATATACAAACTTCTACACCTATTCTAGGACTAGAAGAGATAAAGGGGATCCACATTAGACCAGCTCGCATGCTGCCTAGTATGGATATGTCCAATAATATCAAAATGCTTGTCTTCAAATTACTTTTCAGACTCGCTCCATGTTGTCCTTTTATTGAATGACGAAATAGGATCCACAACCTTGAAAATTATATCATCTTTTTTCTCATGTATGGATCCCATTTTTCCCATGTACCAATAAGATAATGACACGGAGTGAGAATGCCGTTATCTCTTCCATCTTTTTCTTACTCAGCAGCATTTTGCTAGGAATCCTTGAAGGCAAAAACAACATTAGGAGATCAAACTACAACATATGGAGTTCGTCAAATTAGTTAGGTTGTGTTTGCTGAGAGCAGCTTCTCCCAAGTTTTTATGCGTTAAGCTCTTTCACAACTTTAGTAATATTTTTAAAATACTTATTTTACCCCTAAACTTTCATAAGCACTTAAATAAATGTCATTTTAAAATTTAATAATTTTTTATAATACTAATTTTACTCTTAAATTTTCATAAACACTAAATAAATATATTTATCAAATACTATTTTCTTCAAATAAACAATTTATTGTTGCTATGGACAAGTGCTCACAGTGAATACCTTATCCAATCCATAAGCACAAGGCGGGCCAAAGGCACCCTAAAACAAAATTCATACTGTTCTAGGTATCTTTCTTGACTAAATGCCTTTCTCTTTTGTTCAAATTCAATGAAACTAAACTCTTTTTATTTTGGGAAAAAGACATGATTGGCCCTTTGGTACAAATAGATCTTTATGTTGACCTCGTACCATATCTTTATGTTGACCTTGTTTTCCAAGGAAAAGAAAAAGAGAAATTTAGAGGAAATACTTTTATGAATGACACTGATGTAACAATATGCCATGTAGTTACATGTTTTCTTTTGGAAGAAGCAAATAAGAGAATGCCATGTAATTACAGTGCAATTGAAATTTAAGCTACCGTTTGAACAGACCGTGATGTCAATGGTGACAAGGGGGAGCAATTGCCCCCCCTCAACTTTTGAATTTTTTTTCGATATAGGTACTATTTTTTAAAATATTTTTTATTTCCCCTTGAAATTATTTTTTACTCCCTAAATATTTTCTATCCAAACTTTTCTTAGACGGTTTTTTATCAATAAAAAAATTATTTTTTATTGTGAGTATGCACATTCACAATAAATCAAATCTTCCCCCCACCCTGAAGTAGATTCCTGACTCCGCCCCTGTTTGAGTCCTTGTCAAAGCTGCGGAATAGACCAGACAAATTAGGAAGAGCTAATTATTTTTTTTCTTTGGACATGGAGTGTTATTGTTAAGAAAGAAATATAAATAACATGAAGAAGAAATCGAGCACAAACAAAATACAGATTTACGTGGTTTGATAAGTAGTGTCTACGTCCACGGATGCACACTCGATTTTACTATTCTTCAAAGTTCAGAAAAAAGTGTTACAGATGACAGCCACCAAAGTGCGATAAATACCTTGTAATAAGGGCTAAACATAATTGAAGTGAAACTACTATTATACTCCTAAACCTCCAAAAAAATTTGACTGGTGGAGTTGGTAGCTGGATCATCAGTACTTCCCGAAGGCCTCAACAACATCAGTCTCCACATAACAACAATTATGACCGTAATTAGCTCAATATATAAAAGAGAAGATTTATCGAATAAAGAAAAAGAAGAGAGAAATATAGTTGTTGATGGATCATTTTTTGGCAAGAATGTCATGTCAGTGTAATAAGATGATGTGGTGGGTCTTGAGCCATGTCAGTACCCATTAGACTGTCAGGTTGGCATAGAATCGAGATTTGAGAAAATTATATCTTTGAGAATTCTGTCAGATAGGATTTGTCAGGCAACCCCGGTTAACAAGTTGAGACCTTGCTGATCATAATTGATTGTGCCAAATCTCTTACAAGTGTCGTAGATAGAACCGAGATGGGCACTTTGCCAAGAAGACTTAAACATGGAAGGTATTAAGTTTGACAGGTGTTACGTTGGGCTTAAATTGGGCTTGACGGAAGCCCCGTGACCAAAAGGCTGAGCCCCTAGGGTTGCCGAGGTACTCGGCCACCTCAATGGACACATGGTATCCTGACTCTTACCCTGGCATAGTTAAGCGCCTAACCATTTAGGGCTAGGCGCTCAGGCCTGCCAAGGTGCCCGGTACCTCGACGAGCTCCTCAGCAGGTATCCTGACATGGTTTTCCCGGGGGTAATTTTGGCCTGTCGGAGTCCCTTTTTACGGATTTCGATGCTCCCCAAGGAATCAGAACACTCGTTTCTTTCACATTGCATGAGATATACAAACTGAGAGTCGTGCCACAGCACGATGTCTCCGACCTATGAATAATCGTTAATTGACTGATTACTTGTATGTATGAGATTTGCAAGAGTTCGTTGAAGAGGAGGTCTCCGTCCCAGACGAGAACCTATCAGAGAGGGTTTCCAGGGGTCACGATATACACCTTTCGAGGTACCCTTGGACCCGCAAGTGCAACTCTCACCCCTTAAAGAGATGGAACATCAATATAGAGCAAAATCATTTAATCAAAGTTATAAATATTTATGTAAATATCCTATTAACATGTTCAATTAAAGAAATGATTAAAGATATTCATTAGTACAATCTCATGGTTTGTTCTAACCACTATCCATGTCCCAAAGCATATCTCTCGCGAACAAGCAACCTTGTACATGGAAAATATTAAACGAGTGTGAGTTAGAAGCTCAGGTTAGTAGTCCCACAATGCATGGGTATTTACTTAAAAACGCATATCATCTGCTCAACATAAAATAATAAAGTGAAATAAGAATTTAAGTGTTTTAACATTTAAAAAGACTAAATATCATATAAACAGTCACATAAGATGTAGTTCTCTCCCAACCTCACCAGGGTCAATCACTATGCATGCAAGTCCTCTCAACTAACAATAATACATGGATGCAGGATGCCCAATTGTCACATCCTAAATTTGGAAATCTCAATCCCTAAATTTAAGCTGTAACTCTCACCCCATATCCCTATAGGAGTGGATAAGCAATATAGAAACATAAGCGGAAGATAATTCATTAATTCTAATAAATATTTAAATAAAAGTACAATCTGTCTTTATATAATAAACTGGAAATAAACTACAATCTAATACATAACCCTATCATTCTATCACATCCCAAACCTTAGAGATCTCATAGGAGTCCCTAAAAGATTCGAAATATGACTCTCACCTCATTCCACATGAGAGTGGTAGTCAATACATAACCAAACCATAGAATACAAGTAAAAATTCTGAAAATTAAGTAACTATAATAAAATTAATTAAAATCTGTCCATTACATTCAATCAATAAAACTAAACAACGAAAATAAATCAACTAATCTCAGTCTCATGCTTAAATCAAAATTTGTATCATCTACTAAACAAATTGCCAAACTAATGTTAAAAGCAAACTAATGGATACAAGCCAATAAGTCATACCACAAAATTTTAGATAATTTCTAATCCATAATCTCGTTAAAACTAGTAGCTTCTTCGTAAGTTGATTCTTCTCCTTGATCACTAAAATCCACAGTTTCTTCATCTATACTTCCTGAAATATGGATGCTTGAAAGCGTAAGCTACACTTAGTTCAATAAACAAACAGATATAAATGACATTTTGGATTGAAGTAGGGTCAATGCTACTCTTTAATGGTATCCATAGATAAAACAAAAATCAGAAACATATAGATATGATGGTATAAAGTGTCAAATAATGCAATATGAATGATTTTTCACTTTTAATATATGCAATGCATGTTGTGCGCCTAAACAAATATAACCACCAAGTGTGATCTAAATACAATCATATGAAATGCAATATACATGTTGTTTGGCATTCGAGTAGTGTATATGTCTCACACTAGATCAAATCTTATATCCAAGAATGTTCCACTAATATGAACTCCTCCCCAAACACATGTGTGATAACAAGTTATTCTATGTGTGCATCATAGTTCTAAAGGACTTCGACATAGAGGGCAAAATCCCCTCACCTTATGTTTTATCATGGAAACATATCCAAACACTAATATGAACTATCCTCAGTGAGCCAAACATTACCCGAGCTACTAACAAAATTATCACTCGGCATCCGTTACATATAATACGTATAACAAGATGAAAGATTAACAAATCCCTTAATTATCATGATTCTCATATTATAATATCACTCATTATAACCATAAAACTCTAGAAGTATGAAGATATGGTGGTCAAGTCAAGCATTAGACTCAATGCCAGGTCATTATGCACAATAGGCAATGCGATGCAAGTGAATTGTGCACATTAACTAAGCAATCAATTTGTTTACATGTGTAGACGTAAAATATGATATAAAACATTTATATAATAAGTTTAGAATCAAAATCATGTGCAATCAAAATTTCACCCGTTGGTCAGATGTAACAAATCCTCCATATAAAAGTACAAATGCAAAATATTCGTAATTTAGCAAAACTAACATCATAATTGATTTAATTAGGTCAAATATAGCCTGCATACCAATTTTCAAGTCAATCGGAACAAGTTTCAATTTTTTGGTTGACCTATGGTCAACCTACACCCAACCGATGCCCGTCGGTCGGTTGCTCGGCCAGAGAACAAAAACTTCACCCAATGGGCGTCGGTTGACCTTCGGTTGACTATCCCCGAGTCGGTTGCTTGGCTAGGGACCAAGAGATCAACCAAAACCCAAAGGTACTGGGCGGTTAACCCATCAGTTGAACCCAGAAAACTTGTCGGTTGACCTGTAGGTTAACTGACAGTTGACCAATCTACCAAGAAAACTCATCGGTTGATCGACAGTCGACCGATGGCTCGGAAAACCTAGATTTTTAAATATTTTTTTTAAACTTACATAATTTAGCAAAAATTTATTTAAACACACATATTAAAATACAATTATGAATAGAACCCAATACTTCACAAAAATACCTACTTAATCTACCTTGTGAATTCCATGTGTTAAAACCCAAAAATTGTTGTTTTTATCACGTTCTTCAATAAAGATGTAATTTTTATTATCATGCTATATCATAGTCAAAGAATATGACATACACACCCAGTTCATATCGAAAATATAATTTAATCTGAATACTTACCTTACACTCGAATTGGTGTTGAGATGAACACCCTCTTCTTCTACAATTCCTCTCCTTGTTGCTACATAGATCCTTATCTCCTCTTTTTCAATAATGAATTCTAACGTCCTCTCTCTATTGTTTATATAGAAGCTCTAGGAGTTGTTTTTAGTTTAGGATAATGTGTTAATTTTCAGCCTTTAGATGAGACTAGTTTACTCCTAACCCTTAGATTAAAGTGTCCTAGTTCTAAGTTGATTTGTCTCTTGACTTAGTCTTATCTCAATCCTATTTAGATTTAAACTATCTTCTTTTAATTCCTAATCTTTAGTTAAATTTCACCTGCAAAATCCCAGCCGCTCATCTTGAATTTTGAGATTATGATAGTGTGTGTTGCACTTAGCTTCTTATAGTGCAACCCATCAATCACAATGAGTCAAAGTCAAACTTGTAGCTAACTTCTAAAATTTTAAATTAACCCCTATATTTTGGTAAATAACACATTAATCCCTATAATCGTTTGGGTTATTACACATTCTAACTTCTATCTTTATTTCCCTTTATTCCCATAGTTCTCCTTTTGGTAGCAATCATCCTTTAAATTGAAAAACATGTCAAAAAACATACATAAGCTGAAAGCTCGAATGAGTAGACCTTCAAAACAAGGTATTTACTCATATCCCAATGCTATGAGAAAATAATAATAATAATAAATCTAGAAAATATATGATAATAATGATATGTGGACAACAACCAATCATTTGGTTTATATCCTAAGGATATCCATGGTCATATTTTAATGTCTACAATGCTGAAATCTATATAATAATTATGAAATCAAGTGCATCATACACAAGACATCTACAATAATATCAACAAGCACATGAAAATGCAATGCATGTTGTTTGGCATTCGATTAGTGTAGGTCCCACACCCGATCAAATCTTAAGTATAAGAGGTCAAATTTTGATATAGGCATTCCTAGTACCTAGAAACATGATAAATCAACTATAATTAATATTTTACAGGTGTCCACAGTCGCGGATTCCTAATTGGGCACAATTCAATTTTCGGCTGGGTCATAAGCTGGTGGTTGGCTGGCTGTTTTTTTCTCAAAGTGTGCCAAACTTCACCAAACTTCATATTTAGGTTAGGGTAGGTCTAATTAGATCAAAACTACAAAAAAGCTCAGGTGAACTAATTTCGGCCGGGTCAATCGGCTAGCCATTTCTAGTGGCTGTTTGACCAGCAAGCAGATCCGTGATTTAGGTTTTTGACTGGCCAGTGACTAGCCATTTAGGCAGCCGTCGAGGGTTTTCTGGGTTTTTCAACTTTGATGTTTTTTCAGTGTTTTGCCTATAAATTTTTATATACTTGTCGGCATCACCTCAAATTTATTTTGTTGTGTTCCTAACGAACATGAAATTATAGAAAAATATAAAATAAATGATATAAAATATTTTTATTATTTATTTAATCGATGGTGCAGATCTTGATAAATCTCTAGTTTTAGTTCTTCTTTTCGGTCTCTTAACAGATGGTGATGGTTACTCTATCTTTATTGGATCTTTATTTCTGGGTTTTACTTATAAGAAATCCTACGAAATCCTAGCCATACATTATAACTTATGAGAGTTATAATTGTGTGTGTTGCACTTAGTTTTCTACAATACAATCCCCCAATCATAACATAGTCAAAGTCAAACATATTAGCTAATTTACTAAAATTTTAAATTACTTCCTATTTTTTTATTAATTATACATTGACCATATAGATTTAGTTTGGGTTATTACACATCCCCTCGAACATTCACTCCTTCAAGGGCCCACCTGTGCTGGGATATACCGTTGTCATCTTCAAAGTCCACTTGTATTAGGATAGCTCTTCGAGCACTTGACTGAAGGTCCACCTGAGTTGGGTAACCCCTCGTCACTTCAAGGACTCCCTACTTAGGGATATCCTTTAAAGCACACTACATCGAAGGCCCTATCTAAAAAGTAGCCCTTCAATCCCACATACTTACATATCCCTTAAGGGATCACCTCTCGAATGAAGAGATGTCAAGTGAGTAATACATCACTTTATTCACTACATAAGAAGTAACCTAAGGTTAGCCACCTCGAGAAGGCCAATTCATCATTGTAACTAATTCAGTGTTACAATCTGTTATTCTAAGTAATCAATTCGATGTTCGAAGTAGTCACTTTGAATGTCGAAGTAACTGATACGATGTTGCCAGTCTAGCAACTGAAGCAACTGAAGGCTTGCCACCTCGAGATGGCCAAATCGTCATACCCTTCAGGAAGGCTAGCCACCTTGAGGTGGTCAATTCGTCAAAGTTAACAATTCGATGTTCGAGGTAACCACCTCGAATATTGAAGTAAATCATCCAATGTTACCAATTCAGTGTTACAAACCACCTTTCGAAGTAACCAATTCGAGGTTGTGAATCATGATTCAAGATAACCATCTCAACGTCTCGAACCATTGTTCGAGATAACCATCTCAACATATCGAACCGTTATTCGAGATAACCATCCCGACATCTCGAACTGTTATTCAAGATAGTCATCTCGATGCCACGAATTGTTGTTTGAAGTAACCAACTCGATATTACAAATCGCTATTCGAGTTAGTCAATTCGATGGTTTCGAGGGACCAACCCTTGGCATCAAATTAACATATCCATACGCTTAGGATATGAAGGTTAAGGCTCATAGACATAAAATATAAGTTCTTTAAACATAAGGGGAAATAAATAGAGACTTTCAGGAATGGCGGGCCAGAGAGATAGTCCCATCAGGCCCATGTGTGTGCTGTCAAGCCAAGGGGATAATCATGACAGAGGAAGCAATACAAGTTAAGTGACCTACATGCCAAACCCATACCGTATGACCTTACCTCAAACACATGCTTGATTAGACACTTGTTAGTTGAGTGATGGGCATCCAAGGGAATTTTTGCTATAAAAGGACCAATCGTGCATTGAAGAAAGGGACTTTTCCTCAACTTTTGAACCTCTCTGAGATCTTCTGAACTTCCTAGATGTCTGAGAGAAATCTTCTTTTGAAGCTTCCCTATGATGGTCTCTCTGAACATTCCTAACTGATCTGGCGACTTTCCTTCTTTGTCTTCACTTCATTCCAATCACTAGAAAGGGAAACCCTACATTGGAAGGGCCAACCCTTAGTTTAAGCCAATGCAAGTCAGGTTATTCGAACCTTATGTGCTCATGTTGGTAAGTGTTTGACTTCTTTAATAGTCATGATCTTATCATAATCTACATTAATTAACATCTACTCGTTATATTAATCATTTATCGGTTTGAGCATCACTAATACCAGGAGAAGGTGTACTAATACCAGGAGAAGGGGGTACCGTTGACTTATTCAATGGTACCCTATACACATGGGGCTTTCTGATTGACACAATAAAGATGGCTATAGCCATCCCACTGTAAAGGATTTGTAGCCCAATAAAAAGATATACCTTTTATACGATAGTTTTAGCACTTGTTTTGACAGCCATCCCACTGTAGAGGATTTGTAGCCCAGTTAAAAGATTTACCTTTTGTAGGATAGTTTGGGCCCTTGTTTTGAGGCCGAATTTAGTAATAAAACGCTCAAAATTCGAAAACTTTGGTGCAACCATAGTTTTAAATTTCAGAAATATCACTGATTTGGGATGGCCAAACGAAATCGAAATATTCGAAATTTCAGATATTTCAGATATTTCGGCGAAATTTCAATGAAATCTTTTTTTTTATTTAAAATAATTGGCCGAAATAATGGCCGAAATTGGCTGAAATTTCGTTTATTTCGCCGAAATAAATTCACTTATTTTTTTTATTTACAATATTTTAATATAGACATAATTTAGCCAATATCTTTCTTTCTTTCTTTCTTCTTTTTTTAATAAGTACTAAGCAATAACTTCTAAAATATAAATAATAAACTTAGTCAATAAAAAGTGATATTTTCATTAAAATATATATTATTCATGAACATACAAATTAAAAAAAATATATTTTGATTAATAATGTGAAATCATACAAAAGTTTACAACTAATAAATACAATATTTATATTACAACATCCAAAAAGTATATAAGTATCCAAAATATATTGGATTTAAATTCAAACTAGAGGGGTCTAACAAAATGTAACAGAAACTGATCATTTTACCATAATACCCCTCAATCAATGATAATTGTAATAAATATGAACCATTTTTTGATTTTATTTTTTAAATTTTTTATTTTTATCCTATAATTATATGAGATCAATGGGCTTTTCACAATTTTCATTGATACTAAGCTTCTTTCATCTTCCATATAAGCATCTATTTTGTTTTTAAGATTATTAAATAAGGATTCAAGGGTATTTTTGTCCATAAAATATACTTTCAAACTATAGGGGAGGTGTTTGTAATGGCCAAAGTTTAAGGGATATTTGTTGCTATTATACCAAACTCAAGAGGGTGTAAAAGTAATTTATTCTTTTTTAAACCCTTAAATAAAGTTTTGAATTATTTCAGTCGAAATATCCGAAATTTCGGCCGACAAAGCATCAATTTTAGCTGAAACTTTTTAGCCAAAGTAAATTTATTTCGACGAAATTTTGTCAAACCAATGCATTTTCCGGACGAAATATTTAATTTCGAAATAACGCCATTTCGCGTTTCGGTGGTGTAAACCGAAACCGGGCGAAATTAAAAACTATGGCCACCGAAATCCTTCAATTTACACCGTTACAACGATTCAAAACGTTTTGAATCTTTGTTTCCTTCCATAAATCTCTCTTCTCCGAAACAAACCCAAAATTGCCTTTTGTTTTGGGACACAATACAAGTGAAGATTGAACAACGAGAGACCTCCCACGAAAAAAAAAAAAACAATTTGAGGGAAAAAGCACAGGAATGGCGACTGAGGAAGAGAGCGCCGTGAAGGAGCCCCTCGATCTCATCAGGCATAGCCTCGACGAGCATGCACGTTAAGCTACGCTTCGACAGAGAACTCAGAGGAAAACTGCACGTAACTTTTCAATCTCTTCTTCTTATTCTTCCTCCTCTTCTCTTTCCCCTAGTTAGATCTTTTGTCATGTCTACTTCCAACTCTTGTTTATTTGTTCATTGTTATCAACCTACTAATTGTGTTGTGCTTCTTTCTTGGGTTTATTTAGTTTATCAGATTTGTTTCTTTTTCTTTGATTTCCTTTATACCTTTTGAATAACGGAGTTTTTGATTCTCACAACCATCAAACTTTCTTCTTTTGAGAGTTCACTGAGTTGGGTTTTTGTCTTCTGGTGTTTTTGGCTCCTGTTTCTCGAAATTGAATAAAGCAGCTTCTTTTTTCTTTTCTTTTTTTCATGTATTCCATATTTGGATCATGAATTCATTCCTATTTACATGTTTTCCCTTCAAGGGGTATGTACATAAATGATCTCTGCTTGTTATTTGTCTAGGTTTTGCTTTGATGATCTGGGTTTAGCATATTAGTGAGGAAACTCAAAGAACCCGCCAACAGTTTGACAATATCCTATGTGAAATTCCTTAAAACTCTTGGAATAGGTAGCTATTAACAAAAATTGAGATTTCTGCACTTTTAGGTTTCTCTTAACAATCTCTAATTCATCCCCATTGGATATTTCTTGTCTTTCATCTACATTCCAAATTCATTCCTCTTTACATGTTTTCCCTTCAAGGGGTATGTACATTAATGCTCTTTGATTGTTATTTGTCTTGGTTTTGTTTTTGTGATTTGGGTTTAACATGTTAGTGAGGAAAGGCATGATGGCATGATTTGCAAATTTGGTAAATATAGGAGAAACTAGATGTGTCAGTATGTTATCTATTGACGAAGCTTTATTTCGATTTTCTTGTGCCTCATAAATGCATGAAATTAACTTTTTGGTTCCTTCCAGAGTTCTCTCTTCTCCAAAACAGGACTACAACTACCTTTCTTCAGACACAACACAAGTGACGAGAAATTAGAAATGGAGTGTGCGGAAGCAAAAGCCTTGAAAACCAGTAGTGACAGCGAAAACGATCCTACAAGCGGTTTTAGATGATGTGTGGTTTGGAAATGGATAATTGGGGCTGATGATTTTTTCGTGGATGACCCCCTTCTTGACTTCTATAATGGAGATGTTGAGGAAGGGGTTGCGATAGAAGAAAGAAAGAGGAGGAGGAAGCAGAAAAGAAGTATTGTGTCTCTGTTTGTTCTCAAGAACAAGGAGAGAACGATAACTTCAAATCCGAAAGTTTTTCTGTTAAATATGATCTTGGGTCTGATCCCGCTGGTGAACTCTGCGTGCAAGTAAGTGGGTTTGCCTAAAAAAAAAATCCTTCTCGGGTTTATTTCTGTTTTTCTTTTTAGATTAAGTTTTAAAAGTTTTTTTTTTTTTTTTTGTTATGATTTGGCGGACATTGAATGGTCTTATTTCGTGGAGGATTCTTTCTCGGAATTCTCTCTGTAATTACCCGCCGGAAACCTAGCAATGAAAACCCATAATCAATCGGAGAACCGGTTTGAATCCGAAACAGGGTCAGTTTCACTGAAGCCCTTGTGTTTCCTAACTCGTGTTCCGTCCAGGGTGAAAAGCAAATGTTCGAAGACCGACGGATGAGTTTGGTCTATTGGTTCCCTGTCGCTTTCAGAATCTTCTTCGACGTCTTCATCTGCGTGTGCTTTCTCTTCATCCTCTTGGACATCTTGTTTTACTCTTGAATTGAATAAATCCTATGGCTTATTTTATAATATTCGGTAGGATGTCCTGTTTTCCTATGGTCCGTTTGGATTGATAGAAAATAGATGGAAAAAGAAAGAAAATTATTTTCTTCTGTTTGGTTGAGAATGAAAATAAGAAAGGAAAAAAAAAAGAGAATAGTTAAAAAAAATATTTTTAAGTGTCAAAATTTTTCTTTCTATTTTGAGAAGCTTTTGAGAGAGAAAATATTTTTAGAGGGACAATTACTCTCTCTTGCCTATCATGATCACTGCTTACCACCACCACTCACCACCACCATGACTATCCCCACTACCACCACCCATTACGACCACCCACCACTACCACCACCACCGTGAACGATAACATACTACCACCACCTACTATTATGAACCACAACATATAACCACTCATTATCCCTCGCTATCACTATTAACAACCACCACCTCACATTGTCCACCATCATATACTACCATCACCGTCTACCATCCTCACAACCCATCCACGACCACCGTCGTCTAGTACCATCATCACCCATAATTGCATATTACCATCCTCTACCTACCCGACTTGTCATCATCGTCATTTTGCTCATTGCTTATTTATTATATTTTGTTTTCTTTTATATTTTCTATTTTTAAACAAACAAGAGAAATATTTTAGTTTCTCTTCTTTTCTTTTTCTATTTCTCTTTTATTTTCTTTTATCTCATTTTCTTTATACCCATACGGAAAAGTTTTTTTTTTTTCTTTAAATTAGGTTAATAGGTTTTGTTAAATTTTTATATCATTATAGATATATGCAATGGATGCTTTTTTTGGGGGTATTCTTTAATAGGTTCATGTATATTAGTGTATATTATCATGTTTTGTAATGACATGAACCTTTAAAAGTATTGTAATTATTTATATTGAATATATCTACGTATTTAAATGTGCATTAGTTACATCACGAGGGTGTCTTCGTAACACAGTTTTCAAATTAGGGGCCAAACTGGTATTATGAGAGATTAAGGACTTAGTGAGCTTAAGTTATATATTTTGGATCATGGGGACTTAATTGTAATTTTTGAAGATTTTAGGATGAAGAGGGGTTTCAAAAGATGAATTTTGATATATAGGGTCAAATTTGTAATTATATGAAAGTGTAAGAGTTAAATTGTAATATACAAGACTTTTGAGAGGCTTTCTGTAATATTTGTAAAT
>JAUPMG010280767.1:0-18430 GCA_031762675.1 Pachysandra terminalis | reverse complement strand
TGGAACAAAAAAACCATAAAAAAACCCTGGTTTCCCCCGGTTTCCCCTTTTTTCCCCTCATGTCGCCGAAATGTCGGAGACATGTCGCCTACATTTCGCCAGAGCCACCTGGCGACACACCAGGCGACACCGACACCGCGAACCTTGGTATACATATAAGACATAAATTATAAACAAGTATGGAAACCAAACTAAAATACGCACTCCTAGGCTGAAAACCTCGCCTAGGCCATTGCCTGGTTGCCTAAGCGTCTGCCAGCGTGATAAGCAAAGTGAGTGCCTAGTTCTAGCTTGCCTGGGCTAGTACTGCCTAAGCCGTAAAAAAAAACTAATTGCCTAGGTGTGCAGGCGGGATCTTTCAGCAACGAATTCCCCATACAGATAGAGGCGCCTATCAAAAAGATACTCTGAAGGCTTTGGAATCGAGGTCTCATTAGCCGAAGAAGACCCCGGCCAATCCATGTGGCCTGCTTGATGAACGTCAGCGAATTTTTGGGATATGCGCATTTACCAATGAAGCCGTGCTCATGAAACTGGCCTGGCAGCGAGTCTCTGGTTCAAGTCCAGGATGGTCCAGCTGCACCAGCTGCGCCAGCACATATCCATCATGTGATCTGACGCACCTGAGTCAATAATCCATGATGAGAATCATAAGAATTATGGGGTGCTAAAAGACTAAAGGCATGGATATATGAGTACACAAAAGCAAGGGAAGAGGTACTCTTTGTAGATGGGATTCTCTGAGCTGAAGTTGGCTTCCCAACAAAACCCAACAACTTTTCTTCATATTATGACCAGTTTTCAAGTAATGACTAAACTTTTCCTTGTCTTTGTTTGCTTTCTTGACATTCCCATGCAACTTTAGTGTTTGTGCGACTGCTTAGTGACATTATTTAAGATTGGGCAAGCCAAATAAATCACCAAACAGTTGGTAGGCACCCAAATAAAAAACCAAGGCGGTTGTTTTTCACAAAAGCGCCTTTACAACAGCCACAACCAAACACTAGAAGACTGTTACAGACACAACACGTCGTAAAGATATCAATCACAAGGTTTCCACAAATCTCTGACTTCAAATCACTTGAAAAAGATGTTACAATAGGTGCCCCCCTTCACGTGAAATAACAAAGACCATGGGTGGGTGAATACCACTCCACAACCTTAATAGGTATAAAACTGCTTCAAATATCCATACCAGAAACTATTGCTCAGATATATACCAAAAACTGTTTTGTTTTTTTTTCCCAACAAACCAGCCCATAACTCCCCAAATAGTATCTAAAAGTCCGGGAAAATACCAGAAATCACAGGTTACTATTTATAAGGTACTGTTCACAAAAGTATGGTTTACACGAGGTACTTCTCAGATATTGTTCACGATTCACCAAAAAAAAAAAGATATTGTTCACGAAGAATAGAAAAAATAAAAAGTAAAAGAGTTCGTAGGAATGCTCTGATGCCAAGTAGAAAAGACAAGTTAAATTGTCACAAACGAGAGAGAAGAAAATTTGTAAGAATGCTTTGATACCAAGTAGAAAAGTTAAAAGTGTTACAAATGAAAGAAAGAAGAAGAAGGAAGGAAAAGAAGAATAAAGAGAGTTTGACTCTTCTCTAGCCCCTATTTTTTAATTACGAGAATACATTTATACAAATAAAATTACCCCTAATAAGAAAGACAATTTAAGAAAAAAAAAAAAAGGAAAGACAATTATTAAGGAACCAATACTCATAACACAGACATAAATGCTCCTCTCAACAAGGTGAAGCTTATATAATAGCAACACTACTAGTTCTTTGTTCAATGACACAGATGTTGGTCTTTCTGTATATGATTTACATCATGAATCATAACTTCCACTAGGAACCTTTTTTTTTTTTTGGAAAGGAAAATGAAATGTTCTCACCACTAAGCCTCAACAAGGTGAAGATTGGTAAAAATAAAATCCAGAAACAACAACATGATAATAAGAATGTGCATACCAAAAGGCAAGAAACTATACCTTGATGCAAGAACAAGCTCATTGTCGCTACCAACTTTGCAGAAGATCTGATAAACGGCAGTGAATAGCAATTCCAAGATGCCTTCTTCTGCAAGATTGACATCCACAAGCATTTCCAAAGACCTGTTTTGTAAAATAAAGATGCAAAAATTAGAAATCTATAACGCCAAAAAAAAAAATTAATTCTTAAGCAACCCCACAATCTGAAAGCAAACAATATACCAATAAAAAATAAATTCTCAAGAGCATAACATGCTGGGCATGGCATTTTGTTTCATTTGTTGGGTATGGCATAAAATTCACACTTTAGTTGGTTGTTATTACAGTAGAAAGTTCTATGGTTGGAATTGAGAGGGAGAGGGCATCTTGTTTATGGCAACTCATGGGCCAATCTGGGGTGAGGGGAATAAGAAAAACTCCAAGGACAAGAGCTCTCCCACTTCATTAATCATTCAAAAAGTGATAATTATGAATTTATGACAGCCAATTGGGCACCTACCTTGCTTGCCTTTAGTGGCTCAATCTCAGAATAACTTGAGGGAATATAAATTTATAGCTCTTTACTGTATTTAGAGTGTTATCAAGTGTCTTGGAAGGCCCCTTGGAGGAAGTGATCAAGTTGAATTCCAATTGGAAAATCAAGCCCTTCAAAGATTGAAGGTGTAATACAGAGACCATGCAGGTGATACTGCACACGTTCTGTAGGACTATTGGAGAGGGATGCTAGTAAGGCTAAACTAAGTTCCCTCTTAATGGGGCTTAAGAAGGCGAAAGAATTGTAGTTTGCCTAGTCTTATAGCCAAGGGGGAATCAATTATCAACCATCTCTTGGCTTGCTGAGCCCCAGAGCTGACATTGGAATCTGGCTCAGTTGGTTCATTTGCCTATGCCTTTTGCTTCCAAGACAAATCTCTCACTATCTAAGCTCTAAGGTCCCTGGGTTAGTAACCAAAAACATTGTAGACCTTTTGGCCAAGAGCAGGGTGATGAGACAGTCCATGTATAAGGGTGTTCCTTCAAAGGAGTTTAGTAAGAGAAGATGTAAATTTTCGTTCTATTGTGGAGTTTTTGACTTCTTCTTTTTGGATGAGTATGTTGCCTGGTTGTATTTTTCATCTTCCTATTCAATAAAGTTTTTATTCGTTGTCAAGCTAAAGCTGGACATGGCAAACAAATAGAACTACATACATTATTGAGTTTCAACAGGAACCAAATACAAGTGACCATAGTATTTAAACTTGGTTTCGGATCGGGTATCGTTTCGGTCCGATCCCGAGTTGCATCGCCAATCCAACCATGGATCGGACGATCCGTAACGATCCAAACCGATCCGAAACATGTTTTGGAATTTTAAAAAAAAAATCAGAAAAAAATAAAAAAATCTAAATAAAAAGAGAAACGGTGATTCTTTCAATATTTGCCTTCTTTCAGATCCTTTTAAGTTGAAGCAACTTTGATCAGCAAAGAAAGAAAAACTAAGAAGCGAAGAAACTTGATTGAAGGAACCTTTGATCAGCAAAGAAAAAAAAATAATTAGAGAAGAAACTTGATTGCAGCCTTGTACAGGTAAGTCTCTCTCTCTCTGAAAGCTCCCAAATTGGCTCTCTCTCTCTCTCTCTCTCTCTCTCTCTCTCTCTCTTAAATCTGAAGTTTGAATTCTTATTCTTCTTATTGAGTTTTTCTTCAAACGATTTCTTCTTCTTTCTTTCACTGAAATCTTCTTTCTAAGTTCTTCTTCTTCTTCTTTCTTTCTCTGAAATCTTCTCTCTCTCTAAAGTCTGAGCTCTCTTTCAATCTAGAAATTTCTGATGGAAACTCTTTGGATCTTGGATCTGAAAATTTCCTCTTTGGATCTTGGAACTGGAAAATTCTGATCTGGAAATTTCTGATGGAAACTCTTTGGATCTTGGATCTGATGGAAACTCTTTGGATTTTTGATCTGGAAGTTTCTGATCTGGAAATTTCTGATGGAAACTCAACTCTTTGGATCTTGGATCAGATGGAAACTCTTTGCATCTTGGATCTGGAAATTTCTGGTGGAAACTCTTTGGATCTTGGATCTGGAAATCTCTTGGATCTGAAAATTTCTAATGGAAATTCTTTGCTTCTGGAAATTTCTGATTATTTTGCTTTTAAAGACCCACACGACACTTGTCTCTTCTGAAAACTTTTGAGTTTTTTTTTTTAAATTAAAAAAAAAAAAAAACAGGACGATCCAAGTTGTATGGCGATCCAACTCGCCTATTCCGAGTTGGATCGGACTATCCGTATCGGGATCGGACCGAGTCAATACTTTTTTAAATATTTTGGGATCAGTTTTGGATCGGGGATCGTCCCGGTCCGATCCCGAGTTGGATTGGACGATCCAGACTGGGATCGGACAATCCTTTACACTATGCAAGTGACTGAAGCAGGAACTACTTATCTACACTAGGATATGGTCATGCCATGGGAAGAAAAATTTTACTGCTCCTCGTACTTCTAAGGTATCATCATTTTTTTTATCAGTAACAACTATGAATGTATTAGTAACTGTAAGATGTACAAAAGGGGGAGATGTTTCCTCCATAAAAGAAAAGCTTTCAAATGGAATAAACATAATCAAAACTCCAAATCATTTATTAAAGTGCATATTTCCTTTTGTTTATAATTTCCCTCTTCATCATATTGAACTCCTTCAAGCCAATGCATTATATGGAAAATAGACATCCATATTGTTCAACATTTAACCAGTACCCATCCACTATTAAAGGTTCAAATCAAAGCCTTGATACGGACTGGCTACAGTCTTCAAATATCCTTCTGTTTCTGTCTTTGCATAAATGAGAAACCCAAACAAAGAGCAAAACAGAACATGTTCCAACAAATTCAACTGCTAACCCCTATGGGAGCTCCTGGTTCAGAAACAAACAACCCCTAGACACAAACCTATACTATAAGAAAAGAGAAATGAAAGCATGTTCGCACAACTCAAGCCAACTAAAATGTATAAGCAGATTATCCACATTTTATTCATTGATCTTGCACTTAATTTATCTATTCAGTGAGCATAATCCATTGCAATTAAGGTTCAAATGTCCACTTCACAACTAACTCAACAGTCCGAAAAAAAATGTTTAAACATTTGGACCAGTTACTCCAGATCAAGCCAATAACAATGCATCAATCTGACCAGCCCTCAAGAGACTCATAACGATAGCTAAAACAAAACATGCCTTCGGGATCCACCTTCCACTACCAATGATAGTCACCTCATACAAACTATTACCAAAAGCTTGATGGACGTGTGAGCCAGCGGAAGTGAAAGCAAATGTTGACACCTACAAAAAGTTTTCTGGTGATTTGAGTGGAGGGTGACAGTGCAATCCACACAGAAGATTTTCTGAAGAGCTGTAAGGTTTGTAGATTTCTGGACAGAGAGCCAGGAGTCGATTGGATCTCTAGAGAGGTCCTAAGGGGAGAAGAACCACTTACACATTTAGGGTAAGGCGTTTGGGAGCCGGAGGTGGCCTGCAATTATTTATTTTTACATCTGACAAGTTCAGGGCGGTAGAAGATGCTATGCTAGGATTGAACTAAGACTGGATGTGTGGCATCCGTCAGTAGGCACACTACATAACTTGCCACAACCGTCAATATGGTAGATTTGATTGCCAGGGTATTAAACCGCTACAGGCCTGGTAAGAAAGCAAGTTCAAAGTTATTGGAAATACCTGTGGTGGTTCTGGGGGTCTGATGGAGCAACAGTCAACTGGGCGAGACGTGACACGGTGAGAATCTTGGTGCATAAAGCCATCCCATTCACAATACAAAGATATTTCAGGTTAGATTGGTAGTGGAAAGGAAAGAATATGAAGAATTCTAGCAGATTGATCAGAGGATGTAGCAGCATCCAGGATATTTCTCAAACCAAATTGAAGACTCTGCTCAGAAGAATAAAGTCTAACATAAAAATCTCTTAGAGCCTTCGAGATACCCCCCATATCCTCAATGCATTCCCCATTAACTAACAGACTCTTGATGTTAGATTTAGTCCTTTCATTTGCCATTTTATGAAAGAATTTTGCGTTCCCATCTCCTTCCTTAATCCATGAATCCTCAATTTTTGTCCCAACTGATTTCACAGATCTTTTTCTTATGATAAAAAATGTCCCCAAAAGCCTCTTTATTCCATCCTTTGATCCTCTCCTTCAAGAATCTTAAAGATTTCATGAACATAAATCCAGGTTTGTCCTTTACTCTCACAACTCTTTCCATCCACCACCTTCTAATTTCCTCAATAAACTTGCCATGAGTGAGCCACATATTTTCAAACCTATTTGGAGATGGTCCTCTAGAAATCTCCTCCAAAGACAAAAGAATAGGCCAATGATCCGAAGTCATTCTCGGAAGAAGTCTCAACACAATAGATGGAAATATCTTTGAATTCCGTTAGAATACTAGCCCAAAATGAAGCCATACTCATTATAGAGTCGATCAAAGCTGCCAAATTGTAACTCTTTGTCTTCAAAAATTCTTTTGTTCCCCTCCCTCGGTCCCTCCAAAAACCCATAACACTACAAAAAACACCAGTCTATATAGAATCTGACCCCTCTTTCCAAGGGATAGGAAACACCATTGAGCAAACCACATATGGATAGATCGAGGGCTCACCCACTCAATCCCTGCCAATCTTAAAAAATGCATCCAAACCCGTTTTACCCACCAATCAACTGGATTTGAGTTTGCTTCAAAGGCGAAACTTCCTCCCTCTCCCATTCTCCTTCAAAACCTAGACACCCTGGGCTTAATGGAGAGATTTCAAGCTGGCGCTCACAAACAGATGCCATTTGAGGGTCAATTGAAGATCCCATCATACCTAAAGCACCCTGAGAATTCGATTCACACTTATCTCCCACAATTGATCCCGTAAAACCCTAGCCTCATCTCCATGTGACTAAGAAGGCCCGTCTCCCATAGAGCCCCCTTCAACACGGGCCTGCGCTTTCCCTTCTAACCAATCCGTGCGGGACTCTTCTTGATGGACTTCCTCTGAAGATGGACCGACCTTCTGGCCCAATCGGTAGAGAACTAGACTCCGATGATTGAAAATAATTAGAAATTTGGTCTAAGTCCTTCCAATTACCAAAGGCTGGGCTTGACCTCACCTCCCTGTTCGGCCCAAACCACCTCTAATCCTCAAACCATCGTCAAATTCAAAATTCAAATCCCAAACATTCTCAACCACAAGATTAGAACCGCAAGGATGGTCCCGATTTGAAAACTCCCGTACTTCTCCTTCCTTCATCCCCAAGTCTAACTCCCCACTGCAGACAACCAGGGATGAGAGGTCGACATTCCGACTAATGCCACCACCGGAATCGATGCTCCCCGATTTGCTCCCAGAATTTCCATTCAAGCATATCCGTATTGTTTTCGATTCCCACCAAATTGGGCAAGCATAACTTATCCTATGATTTTGGATCCAAACATTGCATGGCCGAGCCATTCGACGTTGCAGAATCCAACCTCCACAGTAATCCCCTAAAGCCTTAAACAAACCCTGCCCCCATAAGTTGAAAGGCACTCCCATGACCCATCACACGAAACCAGATTTCTCCTTCATCCTCCCCCAGTTCGACAACCCAATTTCTCCGACCATTTCTGAATTCGCATTTCAGATTCCCCAAAGTTCCACCATTCTTGGCATACTATTCTCTCAACGGCTTCTTCGGTGGGGATAAAAAACAATACCCTTCTTCTGCCCAACAATTTCATCTGTAACCCATAGAAACTACCACATTTTCCCTTTGCCCTAACCAGGAGCTCATGATTCTCCGGGACGTTACCTTCAAGATCTCCCACGATGCACGATTTAAGAAGAAACAAAGCCCTTCAGCACACTCTTGCAGAATAAAGATCGATTTGATTCCTCCCCTTTGGTGCACCAATCTCATCTTTCAGGCCATTGAAAAATACCATATCCTCCCACATAATTTCGTTCTTCGTGCAATTCTTCTTTACACAAATCTTGAGAAGGGGTCTGAGTTTGAGGGGAAGCAGAACTTAAAGGTTCACGAATACCTAATCTCCAATGTAGGACATCAAACAAGCTTTGTCACCCTACGCTTTGGTTTCCTTCCAGAAAAATTAAGATTTGCCTTCTACCATTACCTTCCCTCACAGAGAGGACAACAAAGTTCCCACGCCAATTACTACCTTTCTCCAAGAAAGAAACCCTACTACCTCTTCTGCAAATGTCGATAACTGAACAATTGCACATCTCCCATGAGATAAAACACCTAACGCCTTTGACGAACCAAGCTACTTCTTCATTCACTAGGGCAGTCTCCGACCACCGACCATGAGCTCTTTCAACTATTCGCAACACATGCTTGGGAGGATTCCAAAAGGTAAATGCAAATGATTTTCTAACCAACTAAACGAATCTTCTCTCCATACTAGAAGAAGAAAGAAGCTCAAAAGCCTTCTGCAATATAGAGATGTGTAGCATTAAGTTACTATAAACATGTCATTATATACAGCTATATAAATATTCGAGCAGGAAGAAATTGATGTTTTGAGCATTAACTTACTATAAACGTGTCATTATATACAGCTATATTCGAGCAGGAAGAAATTGATGTTTCAAAAGGAAAAATGCCCTTGTTCCATTTCATATCTAGCATGGGTGGTGAATCTCTCAAACATATAAAATAGCGTACACTAGTTTTTTTTTTTCCTCCACTCCCAATTCCCAAGTGTCCATAAATTAAGGTTTCCAACCACCTCTTTCCGTAGTGTAGATCGTATATTCTTGACTGGATTACCAGAGCCTCCGTCGTGAATAGGGCCAGCGAAACGGTGACGGTATTTAAGAAAATCCAGAGACTGAGAAAGGGATGAAAGGGAGCCAACAGCTTTATAGCTCTCCTCTCGCCAATCACCGTCAGCTTCCAAGCAAGCAGGAGAGGCTGCCTCTGATTCAACTGAGGGCCTTCTTTGAGACTAAGCAAACTCCTAACGGCAAACACAGATAAGATATAGGGAAGGACACCAACAGACAGCCCAAAATGCGACCACCATCTTCAAATGAAGTCCTTTGCCCCTCCCCACATTATCGAGTTTTATTCAAAATTACTTTAAGCCCTGATACCACTTCAAAGCAAGGAAGAATGGCTCACAAAATTGACACCTCCTCTAAGGAACCATCCAAAAAGGAAATTGAGTCAACAGCATATTATAAGTGCGTGATCTCAAGGCCATCCTCTCCTCCCCTACCTTATGTTTCCTAGTCCATCCACAAAACCCATCTCAACATCCTTTGTGTTGCTTCTTTGTAGCCAACATTCCGCTCCGTATATCAAAATACGCCTAATAGTTGTCTTATAAAACTTGCCTCATTCTGGAAAATGACATGCTCCAAAATTCCATATGCCATTTTCTAGAAAACCACCATGATTGAGTAAGCAAAACTATTTAACCATTCATATATTTTTATATTTTTTTTATATTGAAGCCACCAAAACCATGTGCAACCAACACCAGCACCATAAACTAGGTCTTTGAACCCATAGTACTCACCATCTTGTGGTTGTGATTTTAACTTCACTCCAAGAAAAGCACTGAAATTTTTCTCACGTCAATATTTCCTTCTTATCATGTGTATCTACAAAAGATAATCTAATGATCATACACCTCGATAATTTTAAGGGCCAAGTGTAGCTGCAAAGATCATATTTTGTAATTTCATTTCATTTGAGTGTGATAAAAAAGAACCATCACTATCCCATTTACAGTTATGTTTCCTTGCGAGAAAGAAAGATTCGAATGCATAAAGCACTATCTAAAAACAAGTGACAAATATAAAATACAGAATCTTACTGTTCTATCTCATCATATTTCAAGTAATCTAATGCCAACTGGAGGCGTCGCATGCGAGCAATTTTCAGGTCCCATCCTGAAATGATATTGGAAATCTGTTATTCATTGACATTATAAAAAAAAATGTAGCAAAGCATGAACTAAACGCATGAGATGAAGTAATGATACCAAAATGTAGCAAAGCATGAACCAAATTTTTTCCACATACGAAAGATGGTAGTGGCACATAATGAAGTAAAAATAACAAGACATCAGGTCATGAGATGAAATAGAGACTACTAATTAAGGCTCTAAACTAAATCAAGACCACAGTCACCAAAGGGTATCATGAACAATCAGCATGCATGTCAAAATCCCACCAAACTGTGCCATAACCTATAAAGAATGGAATATGTTCATCGTCGTCATCACATGCCATATCCCAACTAGTTGGGGTCAGCAACAAGAATCCTGTCCTTCCATCCCAGTCTGTCAAAAGCCATATCTTCAATCAAATTAGAAGTAAGCAAATCTTTTTTGATTGACGCCATCCATGTCCTTTTGGGTATTCCTCTCCCTCTCTTAGAACCTTCAATGGTCTCTCTCTCACAGCTACTTCTCTGGGTCTTCGCTTTATATGCCCAAATCATCGTACCGACTTTCCTTTATCTTATCTCCTAATTGAGCCGCACCCAAACAACCTCGAATAGGTTTGTTTTTTCTTTTTTTGATAAGACATGAAAATATATAAATAAAGAGGAGAAGAATGTATAACAACTACAGTAGAGAAGACCTCTACTAAAGGCAACAACACAGAAAAATAAAGGACTAAGAGTCCAAAAAAAGAACTAGACCCATACGCGCCGACACGCGCAACCAAAACCCAAAAATCAAATCATGGCCAGATCCAAACTCCCTGAGACCAAAGAGGCCCTACTAGCACCTCTCCTCACACACATCCATTTTAACATTCTTATCTCAGCAATGTCATCCTATGCATATGTTGCTTCATCTTTGCATAACATTCTGATCCATATACCATAGCAGGCCTAATGGTTGTCCTATAAAATTTTCCTTTTAGTTGGAGTGGAACACGTCGATCACATAACACTCTAGAAGCACTTCTCCACCGAATCCATAAAGGAATGGAATATGTTGTAGCGCAAAAATAGTTCAATTCAGTACTGGCACTA
Source organism: Pachysandra terminalis (assembly GCA_031762675.1). Lineage (NCBI taxonomy): Eukaryota > Viridiplantae > Streptophyta > Magnoliopsida > Buxales > Buxaceae > Pachysandra > Pachysandra terminalis. The sequence continues at coordinate 7,395 of JAUPMG010280767.1, read as the reverse complement.
GTTTCATTCAATTGATACAACAGAATAAAATTATTGTTGATCGGGATCAAGCAATAATAACAAACACAGTAAAACGAATATCAAAACAATGCACACAGATATACGTGGTTCGGCAAAGCCTACGTCCACAGGAGAGAAGAAGTTTACACTATGTCAAATAATGAATTAGGGTTAAAACTTATACTCCTACCCGATATCTAACAATTGCCCAATGATTTTCTCTCGCTACACACACACACACACATATATGTATGTATATGTACAGCCTGGAAATCATTTGTAAAATTGATATACAGAAAGCGTTTAAACACATTAATTAGAAGCTATTACGCTATCCCCAAAGATGTATGAGTTTCATATCAAGGTGGCGTAAATGGATTGAAATGTGCATATCTACAGCCTACTTTTCGGTCTTAATCAATGATGCATCACAATTATTTTCATAGCTCAAGGGGGATTCGGCAAAGGGACCTACTATAGTACTGGGACATCATTAGAATTGATAACATGAAAAAACTTTGAGAGATCTATGCTAATAGTTGGATTTTTCATTTGGTTGGCAGTTAAAGGAAAAATCTTAACTCTTAACAACTTAATGTCTAGGGGGATGATCAATTCCTAATAGATTTTGCATGTGCTGTTCTGAGGCGGGGAGTACTTCCCATCTATTGTTGCATTGCACCTTGGCTTTCAAGGTGTGGGGTTTCTTTTTGAGTAGGCTTAAGGTGGTTTGGGCAATGCCTAATGGAGTTGATGCTTTTCTATGTTGTTGGAATTGGCTTGATGGAGATTCTAAAAGAGCTGTTCTGTGGAACATGTGTCCAGCAGTGATTTGCTGGTCACTTTGGAAACAAAGAAACAGTTGGAATTTTTAGGGGAAGGAGAAGGATGCTCAGGTCATTGCTACATTGTATTCTTGGGTTAGCCCACTTCATGAGTTCAGCCACATTCAGAATTTTCAGTTTAAAGGGGATTGAGACTTTATGTAAACCTTCTCTGTGGTTTTTTTTCTGGGATTTTTTTGTGTATACTCTTCGTATACTGGTGTAAAGTGGGGGTTCTTTTTGTATATGGCTAGAAAATTTATAGTATACTAATACAATACAATACTTTTACCGATCAAAAAAAAGTGTGACCAATAAAATTACCAATGCCACATTATGGTGCTAATTCCTAAGAAGTGGAGTGCCAAGGAGCTTACGGATTTTAGGTCGATAAGCTCAGCAACCAGCATTTATGAAACTATCAATTATTCAAACAACTTTATCAACAAGGCTTAAAGAGACTATGAGATAAGTGATTTCTTGTAATCAAAGCACTTCTATCAAAAATAAACAAACAAATCCTAGATGGAATCCTGATAGCCAATGAATGTGGAGTAACGGACCAAAAGAAACCAACATCCAGTTTGCAAATTAGACTTGGGTAAGGCTTATGACAAGGTGGAATAGGATTTTTTGAATACAGTATTAGAGTGGAAAGGGTCTTGCCTTACATGGAGAAATTGAAAAAAGTTCCTTGAGAAAAGTATTCTTTCAAATCATATTAAATTGAGGAGATTTTAGCTCTTTGAAGGAACGTTGGCAAGGAGATCCTCTATCTCCGGTTCTTTTTACCTTGGTAAGGGATGCATATAGGAGATTAATTTTGAAAGTTGCAGATGAGGGGTTCATTAATGACTTTAAATTAGGTAGAAAGGATAAGTGCATCACACTTCTAGTTTACCAATGACTTGATTTTGTTAAGGCTAAAAACATTCGGGTTCTTAGGTTGAAGAGCAACCTTGATTGCTTTGAGATTGTTTCAGGGATCTAGATGAATTTGAATGAGTAGTGTCTCCAGACAAATCAGTTAAGTATCGTTGCCAACATTCTAGGCTGTAAGGTAGTTTATTTGTCGCTCAGATATCTCGATCCCTCTCTTGGAGAATGGAGACAACCCACACAAGCTCAACTTCTGGGATACTATTGTGGAGAAGATTAAAAAAATAAAAATAAAAACTGAAGCTTGCTAGATGGAAGGGGAATTATTTGTGTTTGAGGTAAGGATCATGATAGGGGAATGGAGAGAGAAAAAACGACCATATAGTAAATTGGAAACAAGCGTATCGTGTACAGACATAAGGAGGGCAGTATTAGCATGGGGATAACTATGGCTCACAATTTTGTTCCTCGATAAATTGCTTTTGAGGCCAAGTCCTAAAAGAGAATTTGCTGCACTCAACCATTAGGGGCTGTATACGCCCTGATCAAAACGGTTAGGACACCAACTGAAAGGGTGACAATTTTGGATCTACAATAACAACAACAACAAAATGCCTTATCCTGATTAGTTAGCGTACACAAAATCCAGTTCCATGATCCCACTGTGTCAAAGAATATATCATTTGTCAGATTGTGTCCAAATCATATTTAACCGACTCCATCCAAGTCCTTTTTCCGTCTTTCTCTTTCCCTTTTAGATCCTTCAATATGAACCCACTCAGACCTTTTCACAAGTGCATATCCTGTTCCACCATCCCATTCTGTCAAAAACAAATCATTTATCAGAAAACGTGTATCTAGATTTTTTTTTGACTCCGCCCATCTTGTGCCCTTTTAGATGCTTCAATATGCACTCACTCACACAGTCACACCTTCTTATAAGTGCCTCTCTAAATGTCAGTTTCACATGCCCAAATCAAACCTACTTTCCTTTATCTCCTATTTGTGCTACTCTAAGATACTCTTGGATATGTTTATTCCTTAAACTTATCTTTCCTAGTTTTTTCCGCATATCCATCCAAACAGCACTCATCGTATGTATATGTTATTTTGTTGTAGATAAAATAAAACTCTAGAAGCACCTCTCCACTTAGGCATTCAGCTCTAATGCAACCATTATTGATAAATTTACATTCCATATACTTATTCTTAACTCAATTTGTTTTGAAACCTTTTGATTCCAAGGTATTCATCAATGATTCTAGTTCTGCATTTACTCCTTCTCTAGTCTGGTCTATGAAAACCACATCACTTGCAAATAACATACACCAAGGTAGGCCGGTAGGGGTAGGTTATGCTGGACAAGGTTTTAAATTTCGCCGGCATGCCAGCAAAATTTCGCTATTTTCTAATTTGCGACATGGTGATATTTCGGCAATATTTTCCCATTTCGGGGAAATTTGGCAAAATTTCGCCAGGCCCACATGGCGAAATCACAGGCGAAATCAAAATTTAACACCTTGGTGCCGAACGCGACCTAGCACAATGGCAGGCCCTTAAGTGGTTTGCAGCATGGCACAACCGCCGGCAGTAACTTATAAATTATAATATTATAGCTTATAACTTTAAGTTTTTTTAATAACTTATAATGTACAACATGTATTACTGTAACATATAAGCATAAGTATAATTTATAAATTACAATATTATAACTATAAAGAATAACACTATGACTTACAACTTATAAATTACAAGTAATAACATATAAGTATAATCTATATACAAGTAATAATAACTTATTACAAATTAAAGTATAATTTACAAGTAATAAAATATAGGTATAAGATTATGGAATAAATGGTCAATTAAAGTAAAACAAAATATGTAAATTATTGTAAATGGATCGTGCCAGCCCAGGGGCCGTGTTGGGCTGAGGTAAATAAAAATAGGCGAGGCACGAATAGTGTGATGTGCCGGTATGGCCCCTTTACACCCCTACACCAAGGCACTTCCTCTTAAATATGATTTGTTAATTCATCCATAATCAAAGTAAAAAAAATATGGATTAGAATGTTATGCAACAATGAAGCAACATATACATAGAATGAACGTTGCTAAGATGAGAATGTTGAGATAGATATGTGGGAAGACTAGGAAAGATAAGATGGGGAAAGAACATGGATGGAGTCAATCAAAAAGGATTTGCATACTCGTAATTTGACAGAAGATATGGCTTTTGAGTTTTGATAGATTGGGACGAAGGAATAGGATTCTTGTTGCCACCCCAACTAGTTGGGATAAGGCATATGATGATTATGATGATGATGAGTCCCTGATGTTACCAGAAAATCATTTGTATCAATACCAGCTTCTCCCACCCAAGTTACCACTTCCTTTTACATGTTTTTAATGTTACCCATCTAATTAGTACTCTCTTTTTGCTCAAAACCCACCAAATTAAATCTCTAAGTACTCTATTACATAGGGTGACTCATAAAATTAATTCCACAATAATTGGTACAATTTTGAAGTCTCCTTTATTCTTATATATAAATAGTACAATTCTTCTCCTTCAAGCATTTGATATTGTCCTAGCCTTTGAAATTCTATCAAATAATTTGGTTAACCAAATTGCACAATCTCTCCAATATATTTCAACACTTGGAATACCATCTAACCCAAGGCCTTTTCTAATTTCTTTTTACCTAAAGCCCCCTTCACTTCAAAAACCCTAATCCTATGAAGATAGTAGTGTTATCCCCCAATGCTCACATTCTCACGTAATCTAGAGCTTGTCGTACCTTTGCCATTTAAAAAAAAATTTAAATAGTCTTCACTTTTATTTAATCTCCTCATCCTTTACTAAGACTATCATCACTCTTAATGCATCTAACTTGATTTAGATATCATGTTTACCTCTCTATAAGATCTGAAATTTATAGACATATTTATCTCACTCTTTTGCACATAGTTTATTACATAGGTTATCATATGCTTTTTTTGGCCTCACTTATTATATTCTTAGTTTCTTTTTTTCTGCACTTCTATATTTTTTTTTCTTATGGAAAAAGATTTCAGCACTGGCAATTTTGTTTTATTCCCTTACCCAATTCATCCATGACGATGAAGAAAACATTCAATTATGGAAAGAGCTTTGGTGGAGATACTCTTCACTTGCCTACAAATTCCCCTGCATCTTCTACCTCCTCGTTAACGAGTCATTAGTAGACAGCATCGTTCATTGGTCCACTTCCAGCCTGTCTTGGAATTCACCCCTTAGACAAGACCACAGATTAGCTAACCTTGACAAGATTGCTTCGCTCTTTAGCTACCTAAAAGTCACTCACATCAGCCCCTTAAAGAACTCTAGGTTTTGGACCTCGGTCCTAGCGGCATATTTTCTTCAAGATCCTTCTTTTAGGATGCTAACAAGTCCTTGAATCTCTACCTCTACCCTTCCTTTCTTGACTGGTTTAGAAACCTAAATCATGGTTTTAAATTTCCATAAAATTTAGCAAAAATCCCCCAAAACTTCCCTTTTAGAAAAACATTGAAATTCCCTTACATTGATATTTTCCTTGTCTAGAAATTTTTCAGTAAAACTATTAAGGATGTGTTTGGTTAGTTGGAAAGTTGTGTAGCAAAGGAATTCATTGGAAAGCAAAGTAACATTAAGGATTGGAAAGGAAAAGCAACTTTTCTTGGTGTTGTTTGGTTGTCTGGAAAAGAGAGCAGAAATTTGACTGAAAATATAGATTAGTGTTTGGATTACAAGAAAATTGTATAGGAAAGTAAGGTTATCAAACTTTAAAAACTTTATCATGTCTTATATATATACATATCCTGTCTTAGAGAGCAAGGGTGGGTAATAGTTTTATTTAAAGAGAGGGAGAGAGAGAGAGAGAGGCTTCAACACCACGGTCGCCACCTAAAAAGAAGATGGGGATAACTTCCAAAAAAAGAAGATGGAGGTGGATGCGTTTTAGATTAGTTTTATTAAAGACATAGAGGGGCTTCAACCCCACAGTCCCCGCCTAAAAAGAAGATGAGAATAACTTCAAAAAATAAAAAGAAGTTGGGGATGGGTGCGTTTAGATTAATTCTATTAAAGAGAGAGAGAGAGAGAGAGAGAAGCTTCAACCCCACCTGAATAAATGATGGGGTTGAAAGATGGGGTGTTTGTATCTCCAACTTCAACCCGCTATCATGTCTGAGGAAAAAAAATCAAGAAATTGCAGAAAAGGGATAAAAAAAATAATAATAAAAAAAAACAAGAAAAAGTTGTAGATAAGATGAAGAAAGGGAGAGAGAGAGAGAGAGAGTAGAGTGAAGAGGACAAACCTGAGATACGCGACCAAGAGAAGAACGGCATGGTTCTTTTCCTTTCTATCATCTCCCAGTCGTTTTGAGAGGAAAAGTTATGAGGGTGTTTGACCGAAAATCTGAGCTCTATGGAAAAGTGGTTTCCAGTGGGCCTCACGTTTTCCATTATCCAAACGCCCAAAAATCATGGGAAAGTAGCGAAATAATTTCCTTTCCTAGAGATTCCGACCAACCAAACGCAGCCTAAAAGAAATATGGCGAACAGAAACCTCCATCAAAATTTTCCTACTCTAGAGGTACAAATTGTCCCTCAAAAATTGAAATCCAAATTTAAAACCATGCCTATACCCCGCCTAAAATAAGAAGTTCTTGGGTTTTATACTCTTGCTACTCTTAGTAAGTTTAACACTTTTTTTGATCGGTAAATGGTTTATTTCATATATAATATAATGCCGTGATTTTACAGATAGTACACAAAATGTGTACTGGAGACAATGTTAAGGCATAAACAATCGAACAAAAAGGAAAACAACAACAAAAGGACAGAGATTCCAGTTTTGAGGACTACATATTATCAATGAACTACAGATACGATGAAAAACTAAAGTTAGAGAATTCCCTGATGTTTTAGCCCAAGTAAAGTGTGGCCTTGAAGACTTTCCTTTCAATGTTCTCCAATGATAGATACTTTCTCCTCAAATGTTCTAGCATTTCCTTCCTTCCAGATGCACCACCATACAGCGAAGCAACCCATATTCCAAAGCAGTTTCTTCCTATTATCACCCGAGTTCAGTACCCAGCTTTGTAACCACTCTGTTACAGATTTAGGCACTACCCACTGCACCTTGAACCTTTTTAATAAAGTTGCCAAATATCTGATAGTGTGACAAGAGATGATTGACAGATTCAGCAGTTTCCTTTCTCAACCAATCTTCTTTGGCGTTCTAAGGCCCCTCCCAAAGTTAAAGCATTTTTGTAGACTGCCCTTTTGAACCGCATCAATACGGTTGATAATCTTCAAAAGAGAAGGAAGTTCCTGGCTTATCTCCACAAGTTTGTATTATGTGTTTGAGGGAAGGTGAAACGGTGGATCATCTATTCTATCGTGTGAGTGGGCCTATTATATATGGCAATTCTTCATTGGTTTGTCGGGAGTGGACTGGGTCTTTCTGAGATTGATACGGGAACTACTTGATCAGTGATGTTTCCACCTCTTGGAAAACAGGGAAGGATCGTGTACAGAGCTGTGTTTTTCGCCATTATTTGGGGTATTTGGGGGGAGAATAACCGGGGGATTTTTGAGGATAGAAGCATGAGTATTGGTTCCTTGATCGACCATATTCTGAGTTTGGTGGCTTCTTGGTTATGC
>JAUPMG010280757.1:0-18431 GCA_031762675.1 Pachysandra terminalis | reverse complement strand
TCATATATTATAAGTAGGAAAATAAAATACTTTCAACGGTTCGGGTCATTACAGTAATCCATGCAATTACTTTATATGGCTAACAGAAAAAATTGACTAATTTTCATCTTGGTTTTCTTTACACAGCCAAACAAGAAAAAGCATTTTCTTTATATAATATTCTCTCAAATTTTCTCATTCTAACCAAACAGTTGAAAGTAATGTACTTTCTTTTCTTTTCTCTGTCCTTTTTTACTTTCTTTTCTTTTCTTCTGAAATCCAAGGTTCCAAACACAGCCCAAGAGAAGAGGAAAAAGAATAACCCTATACGGGTTCACCCAATCCGAGATAGTTCACACATAAGACTCCCAAATGGTCATAAACTTTCTACCCTCGAGGAGTTAAAGAAAGGGGAGTATTGTAAATGCCATGGTTTAAAAACTACTTAACTGCTAATTGTGTTGCTTTTCGAAATATGGCGTAGGAGAATATAGACAAAGGACTGCTCAAATTCCCAGAGAAAGGAAAGAAGTGATTGAGGTAGATACTAATCCATTCCCAACAGGAGTATCGATCAAGATGATAGCTTCCAGGGTAGTTGGTCCAAAGATATTAAAAAAGAAGAACACCGACTGGAAAAGAACGAAAGTTCTAGCCGGAGTTATGCGGTAAAACAGTCTCAGATAGCATACACAACACTTAAAGCAGACCAGAAGAAAGAAACACATATATCATAGAGACGTCAGTAAGAAAACTTGGCACCGCGCAAAAGAACGTGGCGAGTGTCAGCACTATGAGAGACCATGGAACAAATGGTCTAGATGGGGACATGAAGACGCTCGGTCGTGACCAAGGATGATGAAACCACCGTTCGTGGAGCATAATAGGTGGAACATAGTCAGTCTTCCGAAACCCATCGTTCCTTCTGGTGCTTTCAGTGGGGACCCAGATCCGCCCATCCTAGTGAGTGGGCCAACCGGGTCAATCCAAGTCTAAACATCCAACAAACTTATTAAATATGTTTGGTAAAGTTGAACTAGAGCTGGAACAAGTTGGGTTCGAGGGGATCGTAAACGGGTTCGGGCTTAAATAGATTGGGTTGAGTTTGGTCCATTTACTAACGGGTAAGAAAATCTTGGACCCGAATCCAACTCATCAATAAACAGGTTGAACCTACCTAACCCATTTATTTTTAATTTATTTAATTAACTATTTTTGCTCAATTTTAATTTTAAATTATGATGAAATATAACGTCATTTAATATATTAAATTTTAATAAATATTATAAAAATATTTAATAAACATGATTCCTTTTAAAAAAATTAAAAAGAGATATTATTAACTTATGACTAAGTTTTAAAATAACTATTAATAATGAATAATTATAAATTATAATTATTAATTATAAAGGATCACTGAACGTACCCAACAGTTTGACGGTTTCAGTTCGGATTGACCCATTTATAGTAGGATTGGAAAAACCTAAACCCAAACCCAATCCAATTAATAAACAGGTCAACTAAACCCATTTAATCAAATTGGGTTTGGGCGGGTTAGTGGGTCGGGTCGAAAATATGTAATAAATACAATACTTCTTGCCACTTAACTAGGTACTTACTATTAGGGGAGTCATAGGTCGGGTTCGGGACTGGTCCAGCAAGTCCCAAAATTGAACCCTATTATATGGGACAGTTCTGGGTCTTTCCGGTTCTAGGGTTGTCACCGTTAGTCCCAGAACCGAACCCTCAAATACCCGATTCTTAATGGGTATCTGTTGGTACCCGATACTTTTTACACATGTATATAAAATAATATTTATTTCAACTATTAATTTTATTTGATTATCATGACAATGATCTCATTTCAAAAACTTAGATTCATCTAAATTTAGATGGAATATGTACGCCAACACATTATACACCATCCATAACATAAAATGAATTTCTAATACAAATGAACATTTAAACATTAAAAACTTGTAGATTAACTTTTGTTTAATTTTGATTAGCTTAGTTAATTAACATTATAATTGATTACTAAAAATTTAACTAATAAATTATTTAAATATAAATTAAATTTTTATTTAGTTTTAAATATTTAATCTTTAAAGAATAATTAATGAATTATTTAACAAATCCAAAAGACCTGATGAGTATCCCGTCAGTTATTCCGTGTAGACCTGATTCTTAACGGGTCCATCTTTTAGAAAACCATAACTAGACCCCAAGTATAAATCGGGTCAACAAATCCGAAACGAAATCCTTCTAAATGGGTTCGGTTCTATCGAATTTATCGGATATCAGGATACACATTTACACTCGTACTTACTAACTAGGTATATTTACTAAACATAGTTTTTTAAATTAAAGAAGCAACTTATCCTTGCTGGGGATAAGTCTACCCATCAAATCACTTATCCAAAAGCAATACAAGCAGGGCTAACGCAGCCAAAGTAATGTCAATCGCCTCTGGCCTATATAGCTACAAGCTACTTCTGCATTATATATACCTCAAAGGGACGATCACTAATTGAGTTCATCATATGGCATGTCGCGCGAATCACATCAAGTCCACTCCTAGACTCAATCGGAACCAATTAGTCACAGCGATCTCTTAAGTTATAACCAGCTTTAGCCAGATTTTGTACAAGCATATATATACCAAAGTGTGAGTTAATATTGACTCGCATTCAATCAATGACATCAATAGATAATTTTTTTTTTTATTTTTTATATTTGATTTGAGCATATCATTTGGAACTCGGAACGAGTTGAAACTCAATTGCAAAACTCTATTGCAGTATTGTGGACCCAATACGTGTCCACAATGTTTCACGCTATTCACTAACGTACAGAATTAGATCCGTGTTAGTGAATTCCGTCATAATTAAATTAGTAATATATAATTGGATCAAAATTTACTAATTAAATTAATAATTACCAATAGAATTAAATTAAAACTTACTAATTAAATTAGTAATTGATCAGTCTATTTAGTAACATGTTGGACTATCATTAAACTAAACCTAATCTGTAAATAAACGGGTTTGTTATCATGAACCAAACTTAACCAGTAAATAAACGTTTTGTTTTTCTTAATAAACGGGGTGGGTATCATGAAACCGAAGCTAACCCGTAAATAAACGGGTTAGATTCACTTAACTCATTTGTTTTTTAATTCATTGATTAATTATTATTTTAAATTTTACTTTTAAATTAAGATAAAATATAACATTATTTAATAAATTAAATTTGAATAAATATTTATTAAATTATCAGTGTCTTGGTTAACTCTTTTACTAATTAAATTTCTAGTATCATTAAATGTTAAAAATCGAGTCAGTGGGTTGGGTCATTATGAAACCGAACTTAACCCGTAAATAAACGGGTTGGGTATCATAAAACTAAACCTAACCTGTAAATAAATGGGTTGGACTCACGAAACTCATTTATTTTTAATTAATTAATTTTTTGAATTTTAATTTTAAATTAATATAAAATATATTATTATTTTATATATTAAAATTTAATAAATATTATATATTACTAATTTAATTAGTTTCCAGTATTAATAGAAACGGAATTCACTAACACACAGAATTAGATCCGTGGGTTAGTGAATAGCGTGAAACATTATGGACACGTGTTGCGTCAATAATACTGCATATAGTTTTGCAATTTTGTCATAGGCGATTTCAACTCATTTGGAACCCACTAAAGGGCTACAGCTAAGAGATGTTGGAAGGCTAGCTTCTCCCTCTTTACACATGAACCCATGAGACCCTCTTTTCCTCTGGTCCTGCCTGAGACAAGGACCATACCCTACAGCTAATGTTTTATTATGTTTAAGTGAACTTGTAGGACAAGCCTCAAGGTCTAGTTCTTGACATGTGGGGTATTTGCTCCCATGTCCTAACTAGTGAAAGTTCTTTAGAAATAATTTAAAAGGTCAATACATTTACTTTCCTTTTGCTTCTTTTGTTGTGGGGTATTGAGTTAACTAGCTGTAACACAGCCACCCTACACTTGAAGAAAGAAACATGGTGTGTTTATATATATATTTCATGATAAATGAGATGACAGAATGGATAGTTTAAAACCATGAAAGTAGTACTTTCCTAAGGGATCTCCTCTTCAGTCTTTTATTAAGTCACATGGCTACTGAATCTTGCAAAGCAAAAGATGTAGCTAGTATATGTGATGTCTAACAATTGACCCTCCACCAGTTCTTTTGTTTTTTCCAGACTTCCTTTGATAATGAAACTTGATTAATGTGGGACCTTACAGTACAATGACCATGAAATTAATTAATGTTGATCAAGAAGTTATAAAGAATTTCATCTTTTTATCGATAAATATGATCAATGTTGATTGATCGGGGCCAAATAATAATAATAAACACAATAAAAACGAAGAACAAACGATGCATATAGATATATATTATTTGACAAAGTTTAAGTTCACGAGAAAGAAGTTTTTAACTGTCAAAAATGATATAGGATTACAACTTATTCTCCTATCTTATATATAGATAAATTCCTAATATACCCTTACCTTACCATGGCATTCTCCACCCCATCCCCATGGTTTCAAGGATCAGACTAGATCGGACCGGATCTGCCAAGACCGATCCAATCCCAAGCCACGATACAACTATCGTATCGTTAGGCTTTGAATCTGACCGGTCCAACCGATACCGAACCGGACCGGTCTAGTGATTGGATCGGTCGATCCAACCGATCTCTAGCTCTTTTTTTTTTTTAATTTATAAAATATAGGATGAAATTGGTATCGGCCTGGATCGGTCCGATCCTGACCGGTATTGCCGGTCCAGCTGATCCAAACTTTTTTCTTTAAAAATAAAGATCAAACTTTTGGATCGGACTTGTCGCCTATTTGGATCGGGATCGGCTAGAACCGATCTGATCCAAGATCCCGAGAATTAAAACCTTACAGCTCCCTAACTCCATGGTACTGGTGATGCACAAACCGGTAAATGACCAAAAATGGCAATTTACTAGAGGGGTTTGAGCACTCAAAAGATTCGAATACTTGCTTTCACTGGCCTAAATCAGAGAAAGACCGTTCTAATGAAAGGTTTCCAAGGATACAAAGAGGGAAAATGGTGAGATCAATTGGGAATGTTCAAGAAGACAACACAAAACTTAACAGATTTCAGAAAAGATGATTTCTAAGACAAATGCTCTGCAATTCTCAGAGAATGTCAAATGCTCATAGATCCAATCCCTCTTTCTGATCCCTCATACTCCTTTTATAGTCTCAGACTCATTTTAACCGTTTGCAACGTTTCATGAACGGATTGACAATGTTTAATTGAACGGACGTTTTGATTTGAATATTCAATATTAAAAACGTTTGATTCAATATGCAATGTTTCAATAAATGTTTTCACAACGTTTGGTTAAATTTATGAATATAACGTTATAAAAGTGATGATACATTATTGTTTTGTATTGATTCAAGTCATTTAATGCTACAAGATCTTCGAGAGTCTTAATAGGACTTATCTCTCTGGCCCTCAATTCCTGAAAATAATGTTTATTTTCTCATATGTTTTAAGTGAGTGACTTCGATATTGAGTCATTATTATGATTATCCCGAAATGTGTTTCAGAATATCAATGATTTTGAGATAATAATTGGTTATTTCAAGATGTTTTCTCGAAATATATAATGATGACTATTTCGAGATATAACTTCGAAATAACATTATATTGTTAATTTCGAAATGATTCTCTCTGAATGGACTTTCTTCAAAATATACTTTCTGACCATATTTGGAATTCTAATTTATACAATCTTTACATGTATAATTACACAATTGACCTTTCACGTGTCAAAACAAGATTGGATTAAATCAATTTTCAAATTGGCTCATCATCAGTACTGACCCGCACAACGAGTTATCCCTTACTTAAAAAGGACCTCTCCCTATAGTACTCCATTTCACTCCGCCCCATAAGACTCCTCAGGTTCCTCCCCCTTTTTTTTTTTCTTTTTTTCTTTCTAGATACTAGTAAATATGAGCCACTCACTATCTCCAACAATATTCGAATAGTATTCTACTTAATATAATCAATATAATCGTGAATTCGATTCATTGAGAATCACATCATGTTCCAAACATATCAAATTTCTGCATAAAAATTTAGATGTCTATAGGAAACTGCTCCTTACATTGGAAGGCAATTAATATAGCCTCTAATTGAGGTTAAGGAGTGCCGACCGAAGAATGAAATCTAAGTAACAACAACATATCAAAAGAATGTTCATGAGCATGGTTGGCATTGGATACAATAATTTAAGATACCAAAGAGTACGAAACCGAGCCTCGATACACGAATTATTGATAGATTAGTGTCGTTAATCTTATCCTTATTGTCCTTCCTATTGCCATGGCCATGTCTTGGATACTATACCCAAAACTTATATGGATCTTTATTAAGTGTTAAAGTAGTTTTAATTAACTTAGATCATCAATTCTGATTAAAAAGATTAAAAATTAAAAGAAAATCCAATGGGATTGCTATCTTCCTGAAAATAGCTTGCTTAAAGAAATAATATATAAGCTTAATAATACATGAATAAGTTTGCAATTTGAGTATAAATGGTGCATGTACAATGAATCCAACCAAGGAGAGCTTAATCACCAAACATGACAGGCTAGAACAGGCAACGTTCTAGATCAATCCAACCATCTAAGATTGCCCTAAAACTTTGCGGCTTTAGATTTCAATTGAATTGGTTATAAAAATCCAACCAATTCAATTGAAAATAAATTCTGATTAAAAAGATTAAAAATTAAAAGAAAATCCAATGGGATTGCTATCTTCCTGAAAATAGCTTGCTTAAATAAATAATATATAAGCTTAATAATACATGAATAAGTTTGCAATTTGAGTATAAATGGTGCATGTACAATGAATCCAACCAAGGAGAGCTTAATCACCAAACATGACAGGCTAGATCAGGCAAGGCTCTAGATCAACCCAACCATCTAAGATTGCCCTAAAACTTTGCGGCTTTAGATTTCAATTGAATTGGTTATAAAAATCCAACCGAAGGTTCTTGAGTTGGGTTACGTTAATTTGCCATTGCTTTTTAAGAATTAATGGATAGGAAAGGAACACCCTAGTTTTAGCGCCAAACCTAAAGTAGGAGATAACTTTATACACTTAGGGTCTGTTTGTCGTAACTTTTTACAAACGGAAGGGTTTCAATGTGAAAGATTTTGTTAAAAAGGATTTTGAATCTAAGTTATTTGTTAAAAATTACGTTTAGTGAGTAAAATCATATAAAAAGATTTTCATCTATATAATTTTAAGTTCGATGGATATTTTTGTCTTTTTAAATAATGTGTAATAATAATAAAAAGAAAATTATCATTTTAAAAGTTTTACTTAAATTTAGAACATGACTCAATGCTACTCGCAAAGGTAGTTTTTAAAAGTAGCCGCATACCTGCTTCATCAATATGGGTTTCTTGAAAAAACACTTGCATCCAAAGCAACTCTCTAGAGTGGGAAAAAGGGTGATGAGAAGGTGATAATAGAAAAGTGATTTGTAGACAAATACCATTTTGACACAACCAAAGCTTTTTGAGAGGGAGGAGAGAGAAAAAAAAAAAGGATTATACAAGTAGTATTTGAAAACAAGACCCAACTGGCGGGTGAAACCGGTAGCATGCGAACCGGACATATCGGTCTGAACCTCAATCTACTTTGATTATTAAAACGAATCTAACCAGTGTGAACCAATCAAAAACTGGTAAAAACAAGTTGAAAACCGGATTGAGCTGGATAATTTGCGTCTTTTCTGTCGTGTTCTCTAATTATGGTTGCGTTTGATAATGCTTAATTAAATGCTTATTTTATTTTTTAACTTATTAAAATAATTTTTTAAGATATAAGTGGATTTGATAACATTAAACAACTAAGTTCTTACTCATGAGATGTAGAAGAATCACTTTACAATTTATGCAGGAAGTATTAAAAATAACATTTTTAACTCTAAATATATTAATAAAACTTTAAAAATAAATTTTTACCTCCAATGTTAAGATAATTCTTCTCATTTTGTCTTGACAAGACACTTTTATATATATATACATATATATACTAAACTCAATTATTGAATATACAACTTATTGCTGTTGTGGATAAGTGCACTTCTCCAAAGTACTTGCCCAGAAGCACAAGTAGTACCAAACCAAACCTAAGACTGCGTTTGGTTAGCGTGAAAGTGTGTCAAAGGAAAAAGAACATAAAAAGAAAGCGAAAGTAATGTGGAAAAAAAGTGAAAGCAAGTTTATTGTTGTTGTTTGATTGTTGCAGGAAAATTGAATGATTCTGAATGAAAATCCTGCATAATGTGTTGGTTAGCGAGAAAGTCATAAGAATCCTGAACACAATTTCCTATTATACCCTTCTGATATAAATCATATTTATGCTATGTTAAATATTCATTTAGCATATTAAGCCCACAAAATATTATTATAATAACATATAATCACATAAGCAATTTATATCACATGTGAAACCCACAATATTGTTATAATGATATATAATTACTATAATGACATAATTATTTTAACTTGAAGGGCAAATTTGGAATAGTACATTTTCATTTTCCTATGACACAAAATCGGACCATGTGAGCGAGAAAACAAAAGTTGACTTTTTTAGCCAAAACTTTTCTTAAGAAAACTGTGGGTCCTATACTTTTTTCACTTTTTTGCAAACCAAACAGTAAAAGGAAAAAAGAAAATTGCATTTTCTTTTTCCTTTGATGCATTTTGACACTAACCAAATCAAACCTAAGTAAGTTTAGTGACTGTCTCGATCATCATGGTTTGAACCGTTGACTGAATCAGGTCAATTAGTTTATTCTCCTTCTCTCTGGATTAATGTGCAGTCCGATTTTTAGGCTGCATTTGGTCCGGCTTGTGCTTTTGGATAAGCACCCATTGGATAAGTTACTCAATGTGAGCACTTATCCATGACAACAATAATTTGCCTATTTGAAGGAAACAACGTTTGATAAATACATTTATTTAAGTATTTATGAATGTTAGGGATAAAATAGGTATTATGAAAATATTATTAAAGTTTAGAAATAACATTTATTTAAGTGCTTATGAAAGTTTAGGGGTAAAATGGGTGAGCATTTACCCATTAGGTGTAACCAAATATGCTTTTAATTTTAAAAAGTATTTTAATAAGCTATAAGCTGAAATAAGCACTTATATAAGCGGGACAAAGTAGCCTTAGGCTGCGTTTGGCCCAGCTTGCATTTTTGGATAAGCACTCGTTGGGTAGGTGACTCAATGGAAGCATTTATCCATAGCAACAATAAACTGCTTACTTGGAAAAAATAGCATTTGGTAAATACATTTATTTAAGTGCTTATGAAAGTTGAAAGGTTAGGGGTAAAATAAGTATTATTAAAGTTTAAAAATAATATTTATTAAATTAAATCCTTATAAAAGTTAGGGGTAAAATAAGTATTATGAAAAGATTACTAAAGTTTAGAAATAGCTTCCGCAAAAGTGATAGGAGAAGTTGCTCTAAGCAACTTTAGCAACTTCTCCTTATTGATAGCCTTCTTACTGCTGATGGGTAAGCGCTTACCCATTAGATATTACCCAACACGCTTTTAATTTAAAATGTGCTTTAATAAGCTATAAGCTGAAATGAGCACTTAAATAAGCCGGGACAAACGAAACCTTAAAAATCTTTCGTAACCACAAATCACTTCTTTTAACAGTCAAAATCAGAGTCAAACTAGAGATTAAGGTAATAGGTGAGAGGAGTCGAGCAGGAGAGCTGGATGTTTGTCGGGTTGTGGTGTAGTAACCATGGAAGTTGGCGGGAGCGGAGACTTTCTTTGCCTTTAGGGCATTGGGAAAGATATAAAGGAGGGAAGGAAAGGGGTACACCGCAGCCAATGTGGTCCCATGTGTGCGGTGATAGGACGCCCTTTAGGTCGACAGGCGCACCACTTTTAACTTTCTTCCCTAACTCCATTGCAGGGACAGAGAGCGACTTCGAACCACTCAACTTGAAAACACCATCATTGCCTCTTAAAATAATGTACCTTAACCCCCAACTCCTAGGCTGTTTTGGCTTGGCTTGTGCTTATTGATAAGCACTCATTGGATAAGTTGCTCAATAAAATCACTTATCCACAAGAACAATAAACTACTTAGTTGAAGAAAATAGCATTTGGTAAATACATTTAATTAAGTGCTTATGAAAGTTTAGGGGTAAAATAGGTATTATAAAAATATTATTAAAGTCTATACATAATATTAATTTAAGTGCTTATGAAAGTTTAGGAGTAAAATAGGTATTTTAAAAATATTACTAAAGTTATGAAATAGTTTAATGCATAAGAGCTTAAGTAAAGTTGCTCTCAGCAGCTTCTCCTTATGGATAACCTTCCTCTACTGCTTATGGGTAAGCACTTATCCATAAGCGCTACCAAACACATATTTAATTTTAAAAAGTACTTATATAAGCTCCAAGCTACAATAAGTACTTATAGAAGCTGGACCAAATGCAGCCTTAACAACTAAGGCTAAGGTTGTGTTTGCCCCGGCTTGTGCTTATGGATAAGTACTCGTTAGATAAGTGACTCAATGGAAGCACTTATCCACATCAACAATAAATTGCTTATTTGAAGAAAAATAGCATTTGGTAAATATATTTATTTAAGTTCTTCTGAAAGTTTAGGGGTAAAATAGGTATAATAAAAATATTACTAAAGTTTAGAAATAACATTTATTTAAGTGCTGATGAAGGTTTAGGGGTAAATATAGGTATTTTAAAAATAATACTAAAGTTGTGAAATAGCTTAACGCATAAGAGCTTGGAAGAAGCTGCTCAACAGCTTCTCCTTATGTGTAGCCTTCCTCTAGTGCTTATGGGTAAGCACTTACCCATAAGCTCTACCAAACACATATTTAATTTTAAAAAGTGATTATATAAGCTATAAGCTGCAATAAGTACTTATAGAAACCAGGCCAAATGCAGCCTAAAAAAGCTCGGCTCGCACGGGCTCAAGGAATTAGCCTCGTCAACTAAGCCCAAACCAAGGTTTGGATCGTCCTTCAAAAAATAAAAGAAAAAAAAATGGATCAGTTCGATTTAGTCATTAGATCCGTCCGATCGGCCGATCCGTATCAGTATTGCTTGGATCGGTCCAATCCAATGCTAATTGAAAAAAGAAATCGAATTAGACCAGATCGGTCGATCCTTATTAGTATCAGTTGGATCGCTCTGATCCAAAGCCACTTGATACAATAGTTTGTATCGTGGCTTAGGATCAGACTGGTCCTGGACGATCCCGATCCGGATCGGCCGATCCTTAAAACCATGGCCCAAACATAGAAACAACCTCATTTCTTTAACAACCCTATGCTGAGTTTGGGTGTCACGCCCCAATCCGAGATATAGGATCTTGAGGATTTCTAAGGGAATAACTTTCAGATCCAACACGTGGACGCATATATCCATTCACAATACATAACCACTGACATGGTTAATCAGAGTCTAAAATAGTAAATCAGCGGAAGTCTTAATTAAATAAAACTTGTAGCTCAACTAATGTCTGTCAAGCTTAAACCCACATAAATAAAGTAGATGTCTAATTTATTACAAGTCCAAAGCCCACATGGGGTCAAAACTAAGTCAATAAAAACAAAGTATAAACCATTATACTAAATCAAGTATCTGAATTTAAATGAATTTTCCTCTCCCAACCGGCACCTCAACCGAACTGATTACCTGTTTCAATATAAGGGTCAGCCAAAGCCTCATAGAGAAATCCAAAGAAATTATAGCAATCATCTTCATAGATGTATAACAACACAGGTTAATTCATACAATTTTACCCAACATATAATATAACAGTCACAATGTATTAGCATGCTCATTATCATATTAAATCACACATATTCAATATGTATATCAAATAGAACATTGTAATCCCATTACACTTGAAAATTACACAAATAGTCAAACCCAATCCATAGTCCCACTATGCAACAAAACATAACCTACATGATCCCATCATGCACAACACAAACCACATAGTCCCACTATGCATCACAAAAACACCACATGGTCCCACCATGCAAAACAAGTAATCACATTATCCCACTCTGCAAACAAATAACCACATGGTCTCACTATGCCACCACAAGATCAATCCAAGCACAAGCATAAATACAAACACAACCAATCAACATGTGAAAATACACACAAACATTCACTTCAAGTCAAACATATGCAATGATCAATGCAGTGTGATATGATGCAAGTATGCATAATGAAATGGGGATGATATGCATATGCAATGCATGGGTAATTGGCCTAGCCCAATCACATGCTCATTCAATTATTCGACCATTCAACTCATTCTCTAAGGGACTTGCACCCACGGTAGAATGCCACCATTTCATTCTTTAAAGGACTTGCACCTCACGGTAGAATGCCACCATTCCTATTCCATTATTCTTTAAGGGACTTTCACCTCACGGTAGAATACACCAGAATACAAAACTATTCTTTAAGGAACTTTCACCAAACGGTGGAACACACCAGTACACAGATTCCATTCCTTAAGGGACTTTCACCACACGGTGGAACACACCAGTACACATAGTCAATCCCATTGATTTCCAGTGGATACTTCCAATATCGCTCACAAACATACAGTGCATGCTCCAAGCACACACAATTCATATTTCACAATCATTCATACGCAGGTAGTGGACACTCCCAGCACCACTCATACATCACACAATCAATATTAGAACCAATCATAAGATAGAACAGTGGATGCTACAAGCATCACTCAAACAACTCAATTTCCTATACTAACATTGCTAACCTTCCCAACCTTGTCTTGTAATGCAATATCTAAGTCCAAAATCCTTAAAGTCAAAATCTCATCATCTCCCATTCAGGACTGACTTATTCTCTTGAAATTCAAACCCCATTATACACTTTACATCATATGACCTTAATCATTATTTTTACAGACAAACCAACCTCATACACATGTGTAAATCACCTCAAAGAAGTTTCCCTTGAAATTTGAGTCCGTATGGAGTTCGGTAGATCCTCGGTATATATCAAGAGTCCTACCGAGAATCTTGGTAGATAGTCCCGAGAGCATGTATTTTTTGGGCATTTTCAGTAGATGCCTCGGCATTTACTGAGAGTCCTACCGAGAGCCTATTTAGCCCAGAAAATGATTTTTCTCCTAGGGCTTCATGCCCATACTCTCAAATACATGTTTTTACACTTCTAAACATCAGATATTAAATTCAAATCATCACAAACTTAATCAAAACTCAACCTATCGAATCTAGACTATACATATAGATCTTCATTACACAAATCATTCAACATACATGAAATAATTCTGGAAAATCATAATTAATCTATATGAACTCATAGGAATATCACAAACACATTAAACTTGAATCTAAACATTCTTAATCATGTAAACATACAAATCACTCATAAAGATGTTATTCAATACTCGTATACAAAGTACTACGAGATCGTATTAAACTGTTCAGATTATGCATAAGATTGTCAAATCGTACAACCCAACTTATATCTATAGCATCATTAAGATCTATGGATATAACTATCGTAAAATCAATAGGAATCCCTACCTCTTTCCTCTTAGATCTGTTCTCTGTAGATTTTCCAGCACTAGCAGATCACCAAGCTTCCATTTGCCTTCTTCTTCTTCCTTTTTCTTTCTTTTCCTTCAAACACATATTTTCTTTTCTCTCTCTTTCGTTTCGGACGTGTGTATCCCTAGCTAAGACAGTTTCTCTCTCTATTTTCTCTTCTTTCCCTCTAGGCCTCCTCATTCTCTCGCTTTTCTGCAAAACCAAAAATCAGAACCCTTCTTCCTCTATCTGTTTTGGACGTATAAAACTAGGGAGAATCTCTCTCTCTCTCTCTCTCTCTCTCTCTCTCTCTTCACTTCCTAGCTTTTAGGAGTTTCAATCCTACTGAGATATACTATTTTCTTGATTATCTTCATTTAAAATTTGAACTTTTGAATTCTATACTGGAAGAATCATTCATATTAGTTTTGTTTTAGTTTTTCTTAATTAACCTTACTCCCAATATTAATTACATAATTAGATAGGTTCTAATTGGATTCTACTTGGGTCTTAAGTTCACTCCAAATTAAGGTCCATGTCAGATTTGAACTAAAGGTCGAAGCCCATTACACTTTGATTTGTATTTAATTACGTAAGTTAACCAATTATTTTTCATATTTACTAATTAGTCCAGTTCAGCCATAAGTTTTGCATATAATCCCAGTTGTGTAATTAGTAGATTAATTAGGATTAATTCCCTAATTATCTAGCTGGGTTCTGGTCATTACATTCTCCCCCCTTTAGGACATTTCGCCCTCGAAATCACTAGTGTAATATTATTCGACTATTATAAGCATTAATAAGAATCCAGGGAATTCGAATATGGAGCTAAGACTAAAGATTTCATTAAACTAGAGACGGAAAGTACATCGGAATCCTACTTTTTCTTCTTCTTCCTACCATACACAGATGGCTACACATAAACAAAAACAAAGACCAAAAGAAAAAGCAACTAATAGCTAAGACCTGTAAAAATATCTAAAGAGACTGTCCCCTACGGGATCGAGATGCTGATGGTGGTGAGACTGAGATTACATCAGTCCACTTGCAGCCACTAAACACGTTCTGAAAGAACAGAAGTGCCTTCTCCACGGTCGCCTGGAGCTTGGACACTTCTTGTATGCTCTGCCGAACCTCCTCCTCTAGGGCAGTTAACCTTGCCTCCACAGTGATCGGATTTGTGGGAGGTGCGGAAGATGAAGATGCTCCTGGGTTGTGTTCAGAAGGAACACCCTGAGGCTCTTCTTGAATCTCAAGGGGCTCTTATGGTTGATTTGGCCCGACTATTCTTGGCAGTTTCATTTACCTCATATTGATTGTTTCGAATGGGGGATTGGTCTCGCCGGCTTAAGGAGCAGGTATCAGAATGCCCCAGTACTCGCCCACAGCGCACATCAAGCAAGAAAAAGGCAAGGCTCCTCTCCTTCGGCTCCACACATATCAAATGATATGTGTTATAATCAAATATGGAAGGCAGAGTCTCGTGCCTATGGCCACTCGATGAAGCGCAGAGGCCACAAGCGGGGTGAGTTCAGTCACATTCCCCAAGCGAAGGTAAAGGTTCGTAACAAATAGCTTGTGGAGGATGTGGTAGGTGGGTGAAAGCTTGGAGGCACTAAGAGAATTCTCATAGTTCCATGGCACTCTCCTGCCATAGATGGCCTTGGTGATCTTGATCTTTTCTTCTTCATTAGATTCGGGGATGGTAGCATAGGCACTATTCTTGGGTACATTCATTAATCTAGATACCAATGCTAGGCTGATGTATTTGGTGATGCCATAAAGATTGAAGGTGATGGTCATGGAATCATAGTCTGTGGAGGTGATGTGAGAGTACATCTCAATGGCTACCGATGGGTGTGCCAATCCACCCCAGTCGAGGATGGGTTCCCATCCTATGGCTCGTAGTGCTTCCACTGCCCCCGTAGTTCTCCAAGACAGTTCGGACTACCCGTTTTTCAATGAGCAAGTCCTTGTCCTCATAGTCGTTGGGCTCAGTTGCTTCCACTACTGGGACTCGAGTTCTATGGTTTGTCATGACATTAGGTGGAGGTGAATCCTCTCCCTCGGGGTCGAAAGGGTCGTATGGTGGGGGAAGAAGTGGAGCTTGAGATCTCCTAGATGAGATTGATCCAGTAACTCTAGCCCTTTTGCTATGACCTTGGGTTTTCTTAGTTCTAACCACGTTCTAGAGGAAGTATGAAATCAAAGGCAAAGGAATGGAAGTCTTAATGATTTGGAGATCAATTGGAGTGCCTCCAATGGAGTTGGAAAATGTTCTTGGGAAGCTTGAAGATACCCTAGTAGAGAGTAGGAAATTTCTTTGAGAAGGATGGAACCTAGGGTTTCATAACTTCTCTTATTATGCTTCTCGGTACATCTAAGTAGCACGCTCGGTAGATCCTCACATTTGCTGAGAGTCCTACCGAAATTAAATTTAATTAATTTTTCAGTTTAAAAGTTTTTATAATTTTTCTAAAATCATTCTTAGCAATTTTCTATAAGAATACCCTTCCAATACCCAGTGCATTTTTATTTAAAATTACGTTACGTTATCGGGTCAGTTCTAAGGTCTGGTCGATTTAATAATCTGATTTCATAAGCATAAGTATTTTTTTTTTAGTTCAATTGTTTTATTTAGAAAATTTTCTCATTATAATATATTTTGTATTAATTATTCACTTTCTCCTAGAATTCCCTTATTAAATTTATTTTGTCAATATTAAGGTTCATTGAACCAATGTTTTATCCGAGGAGTTCTTAGCCTTACTCTTTCTATGCACTAACACTTGGTCTTCTCTAGAATTTCCCCAACCAACAGTAGCAGTAATTCTATTCATGTCATTGTTCACCTAATATTACTTATTCATTTATTTTTATACCTATCTAATCTTCTTTATTTTCAAGGAATTTGATTCAATGCATTTGTAACTGCATTGTCTCCAATTTCTGGAAAATAATTCGTTTTAGTATCATAAATCCAATATTTTATTCGTAATTTCATCCTTATAATGCACGTCCAGACCTTTCAGAAGTAATGGTACCCCTACTCCAAATTTTCTATCCAACATTATCGATAAGGATATACACCAATGCAACCCTACCGAGATCAAGTCGTTAACACATAATACTTAGAAAGAAGCTTATAATCTTATAAGTAAAATCCCTATGCCAACATATCTCTAATCTTAAAGTTTGATAGTTCTAGCTTAGCAAGTTTCTAAGTATAGAGTATGATAATCCTACTTTAACACATGTACACATACATATATTCACACATAGGCACACAACATAGCACATCACTTAATCACATATTATACCAAAATATAGTACACACAATACAAAGATGTGGCTCCTAGGTTCACATGTTTCTAGGTTTTCATCCTAGGATTTCACTGTACCCAAAGATTTACCCGAAGCCTAGACAACTTAAAACCTAGGGCTCTAATAGCACTCTGTCCCGCCCCAAATCTAAGATATAGGATCTCGATGATTTTCAAGGGAATAACCTTCGAATCCACCACGTGGACGCGGATAGCCATTCACAATATAAAACCAATGTCCTGGTTAATCAGAGCCTAACACAATAACAAGCGGAAGTCTTAAATAAATCAAACCTGTAGCTCAACTCATATCTGTTAAGCTAAAACCCACAAAATGAATAGAACCTAATCTATTACAAGTTCATGCCCACTCGGGGTCAAAACCAAGTTTATAAAAAGAAAAGTATAATCCATCAAAGTAAGTCAAGTATCTGAACTAAAGGAAATCTCCATCCAGGCCAGCAAGTCAAACAAATTGATCACCTGGTGCAATATAAGGGCCAGTCAAAGCCTTGTAGAGCAAAACCAAACAAGTTACAATAATTATCTTCATACATATATAACAACACGGTTGATTCATACAATTTCAATCAACAAGTAATACCACAGTCAAATGTATTAGCATGCTCATCATCATACTAAATCACATATTTAATAGATATATCGCATTCAACATTATAAGCCCATTACACATAACAATTACACAAGTAGTCATATCATATCACAATAATTGTTCACACGGTCCCACCATGATAAATCATAGGGCACTCATGATCCCATCATGCATCCAAACCCAATCCTCATATCCCCACTATGAATCAAACATAACCTACATGATCCCATGCCCAATATATAAACCATATAGTCCCATAATGCAAACAATACACCACATGGTCCCCCGTGCAACACAAGCAAACACATAGTCCCACTATGAAAACAAACAACCACATAGTCCTACTATGCAAAACAATAACCTCATGGTCCCACCATGCAAAACAAATACTACATAGTATGCAAAACAAACAACCACATAGTCCCACTATGAAACAAACACCACATGGTCCCACCATGCTACGACCAGTAACCACATGGTCCCACTGTAATAACCTGAACTTTTATAGGGATTAATTCATAATTAATTTGAAATATAGGGGTAATTTAAAATTTTAATAAGTTAGTTTACATGTTTAACTTTGACTGTTTATGATTGGTGGGTTGCACAATGGGAAACTAAAGTGCTTCACACACAATCATAACCCTTTAAGTTATAATGTATAACTAATATATGTATAGACATCTAAATCATAATTTAATGACTAATGAATATTATAACCTAGACTAATTAATAAATCAAAACTATAGGTTATAAACAAAGGACATTTAAGCTTAAATAGAAAACTGGTTTAATGGATTAAA
>JAUPMG010280731.1:0-18433 GCA_031762675.1 Pachysandra terminalis | reverse complement strand
CACTTAATTCAAACTACTACCAAGCTATTAATTATTATTAATTCATATAAATTTATGAAAAATCCTAATAAGGATCCAGGTCACCACACCTCGTGGCGTGATAGCTCAGTTGATGCACCAGGAGTGGAGTTTGTATCGGGCTATAGCTGACTTGGGTATACGATCAGTGAATCAACATGGGGAGAGTTATCTATTCAGTTTGATCACCAAGCCCTCTTTGGAACTTCGCATTGCGGCTGGTGAGAGGACTGATCAAGAGCTTTAGTTACTAGCAGCTGATGACGAAAATCCAGAGTGGGCAGTGCTCGCAAATGGACTGATCAGGTACCAGGGTTGTCTATGTGTGCCGGATGATCAGCAGTTTAAGAGAGAGATTATGGACGAGGCACACAGTTCACGATATTCCTTTCATCCAGAGAGTACTAAGATGTACCGTGATTTAAGAGTGAACTTTTGGTGGCATGGAATGAAGAAGGATATAGTTCAATTTATAGTGAGGTGCCTCACTTGTCAAAAGGTAAAGGCCGAGCATCAAAGATCAGCTGGAATATTGCAGTGTAATAAACCAACTAATTTAGGGGAGTTTAGTGTAATTAGTAATAAAGTTGATATGTAATTAATTAGAAAATAGGGACTAATTTAAAATTTTTAATATAAGCTAATTAGTTGACTTTGACCAATTGTGAATGGTGGGAGCACAATAGATTATCTAGAGTGCATCACACACAATCATAATCTCAAAGTTAAACCAATGGCTGAGATTTCGCAGGAATAATTAAACATAATCAAAGGTCAAGATTAAAAGACATGAAGACTTAGGATTAGACAAGGATAGAAAGATAAATACTAATCTAAATAGGATAGAACTAAGATAATGTTTGTATTGGACTAGGACTGCTATTTGGCTTAATCAAAGGTGTAGATTAACTAACTAAAATTCAAGGACTGGGATTAGAGACAAATCCTAAACTAAGACTAACTCATAAAAACTACCAAAAACATGGTTTGGTCGTCCAAACCATTAATCTGAGAAATTGATCGAGATCTGAAGCTTAAGGCAGAAGAAGAACTGTTCAAAACGTGAACTGGGTTGAGCAAGAACAAGGATTCGCGCATTAAGCAATGTAAGTAACTTCAATTGCGTGTACATTCTTGATTTAAATTAGGTGATACGCCATATTCAAAGAATATGACATACCCCATCGAATTCTATTCAAATAAAAGACTGTTCTTTATAAAAACTCAAACATTTTAACATTAAGCTTCTAAGCATGTTAACTTCAATGTTTTGATTGATATTTTTATTAGGTTAGTTTCAGAATTAGATTTAAACATGAGTTTATGTTGATCAAAAGTGCAAATTGTGATTAAAAATACAAAATTTATGAAAACCCTGGTTTCTGGGCCCAACCGACGACTGGCCGGCGTGCCGGTTAGTCCGTCGGTTGCACCCAGAAGGGTCCAGCAGACCTACCGGTGTGCTGGTAGGCTGCCAGGACCCTACCGGTTCCCAAAAGGGAATTGGAGCCCTCTGCTTAGCCTACCAAAAGGCGAACCGGCGAGCCGATTAGCCTACCGGTGGCCCTAATTGACTAAGACTTGAAAATAAGCCCCTAGATAGCCTGTCGAACGGCCAGCCAGTGTGCCGGTCAGCCTACCGATGGCTACCCTGTGATTTCCTTTGAATTTGTGACATTCTACCTTGCCTGTCAGACGGCTAGCCGGTGTGCCGGTCATCCTGCCGGCCAGCAGCAAATCCTTTAACTTATTTGTTTTGACCCCTGTCTAGGCTACCGGATGGCCAACCGGCGTGCCGGTCAGCCTACTGGTCAACCAAGACTGGGTTGGTTGTTATGAATGATTATTTATATTTGTTGTTAATGTATTTGATTACTTGTATGACATTGATATATGGTTAATTGATTTATTGTGATTGATCATATATATGGCATCATCTGATTTGATTTATTATCATCATGAGTTAAATTATGTTTTAAAGCATTATAATCCATATTTAGAGTTATTGCACAACTGTACACATTTATGAATGATTAGTTAATGATCACCAACACCTCACATTGAACAGCATATCCAATATGAGTTAATGACCATATTCTGGTCATATACTAGACCTACCAGCAGACTTCACTTATGATGGAGTTTCTGATTTAATTTGAGTGGATCATGACCTGGACATCATGACTAAGTGAGGAAGTCCCAGATGGACGAATATTATCGGTTGAGGGATTTTCTACCCCAATATACACCAGTTCTTATCATCTAGATAGCGTATTATTATTCTAACTAATGCCAAGTGAAATTCTGTTGGCATTCCCCTTATGTAGTGCTCACTGAGGCTAGTCCTATTTATGTGACACCTTAGATATTTGCATTGCCCAGACCACAAATAAGTGGGGGAATTGTGCCCTCTTGGTCGAAACCCCTCAAAACTATGATGCGCACATGGAATATCTTACTGAGAGTGGTCGTGTATGCGGGGGAATGGTTCGCTAAGACATTCTTGCTCAGTAATTGATTGGTCTAGTATGGGACTTACATAATTCGAATTCTAAACTGCATGCATATTTGCACAACATGTTATTTTGTAGGGATCACACTTGATGATCAATATGTCTTGCTGCATGAGCATGCATTCATACATTAATAAACCAATCATACATATCATATTCTGCATATTTACCATGATTAGTACTGTTTTTATGTTATATATTTGCATATCGGTGTAGACCCTATTTCTTGTTAAGGTTGTTACTTTTTGACTTTACTTAATGGGCTAAGTGTAGTTAACGTCTTATGACAACCATTTCAAGTAATTTAGATGAGGAAATTAATGAAATTGGAGAGCAAGATGAATACCTTTATTATGAATATGCTGGAACTAGTCAAAGCGTGGAGTGATTTATACGTGAAGTTTTGCTACCGGATTTACCGTTTTATTTCATAGATTAGATACTATTCATATGATTAGGGATTTGGATTTTACTTGAAATAGTACATTAGTATTTTTCTTTCCGCTGTAGATTTTATTCATTGTTATGGATGTAATAGATAGGTTATCTTTTACTTATCTTTCAATAAATTAGATTCTTTTGAAGTTTACTAAATTTCTGTAAATTGCGATTCGATATTGATTGTCACTCCCGATTCCGATTGGGGTGAGAGTCGCGGTTGGAACATAAGGGTTATTACGAGAATTTCCTTAAGTTTGGGTCGTGACATAGTTGGTATGAAAGCCTAAGTTTTCTAGTTTTAAATCAGATTCCAAAGTTTTTGATTGCTGCTGTTTGAAAGTTTTCAAGGTGATGATATTTTAAAGTTTTCTGGGTGTTGTATGAACTAAACATGTTTCTAAAAAATTATTTCATGATAAACTAGGATGTTGTTTCTTCCTTCTACAGGTATTAAGTATTAATTCAATGGCTGGACAAATAAGGGGTGGTAGTGTGGATACAAGTGTACCTCCGACGAGTCAAGGTGATAATCAAAACCTACAGTTGGCTGAAATCTTTCAAGCCATGGGGCAAATGGTCGATATAATGTAGAAACAACAAGCTCAAGCTCAAGAGCAAGCCAAAGCACAAGATGAAGCCCAAGCCGTAGCACAAGCACAAGCAGCATATCAATATCAGCAAACGGATTCTCAGAAGAATATCAAGAGCATCGAGAAGTTTAAGAAGTTGGGACTGACTGTCTTCAAAGGTACGACTGATCCGATGGAGGCACAAGCTTGGATTGATTCGATGGAGCATATCTTTGATGTCATGGAGATAGAAGACACTGAGATGATAATATTTGCGGCCTTTATGCTTGAAGGTGAGGTGAGACGTTGGTGGAAATCTGCCTTGGAAATCGCTTATGTTTATACATGGGAGGATTTCAAGGTGAGGTTTTATTTGGAGTACTTCCTGCAGACTGTGAGAAGAGAGAAGGAGCTAGAATTTATGAAATTAGAACAAGGGAGTATGACCGTACCAGAATACTTCTCTCTTTTCTCCTTTCTACCTTTCTTGCTTGACTCATCTTCCTTCTGGTGGTCCCCTTCCTCTATCTCCCCTATGGGAAGAAAGGCTCGGAAGGCTTCCCCTTCCTCCTCCAGCCTCCAACTTCCATCCTCTATTTTGAAGCCTCTTACCAGAGCATCCCATGCCGCTGGCTTTGCCTCCTCTGCTCCCACATCCTCATCCCTCCCTACTTCCTCCTCCTGATCATTCTGCCCCACTTGTCCTTTCTCCTCCTGGAACCGAGTCTTTTGCTCCCCCTCGACCTGGTTCTCTTTCTCCTCTGCCCCCTCTTGTGCCCACCCTTCCTCCCCCCATCAGCTCCTCGTGTCGCCAGTCTCTTGATCTCAGCTTCTTCTTCCTCCCACCACCCTCCTACCCACAGCTCTCTTTGGCCTCCACTCCCCGCTGCTGTTGCCCCTGAGCTTGCGAGGGTATTGCCGGGTCGGGTCTTGTCCAGCTTGTCTCCTTCTTCTCGCTCATCCCTGGACGGGTCGGGTCAACTCTCTAACCCTGATGGGGTTGTGTCATATCCAGCCTGATCCCGCACTTTTTCTTCTCCTACTTTCTCCCCCCTACACTTTGAGCTGGCTTCCCCTGCTCAATTTCCTCTTTTGGGTCTGTCCCCAGCCCCTCCTGTCTTGTTGACCAAGGCAACAGTGGATTGTCCACAATCTTGCAGTGCTGGCACAAGTCCTAAGGACCCTGCTCATACCCTGGATAAGTTTTATGGTCCTGTCATCCCCTCTGTGGGCATTACAGCTGTTGTCTCTAACCCAGCTGAGCATAGCTCCCCCAGACTAACCCCTTGTTGCTAGGCAGGGTGCTGGGCAGCAGACACAGGCCCCTATGCCTTGGTCAAGCCTATTTTCAAGCAACTCAGCTGCTCTCAACAAGAAGCTAGAGTTTTTCCCTCCCACTGTGAAGGATGGAAGAGTGATAGTCAGCCCCCCCATTTAGGTAATCACAGCTGGTGCTGCACAATGGGAAGGGACTTTAGTGGGTCAGTTCCTAGACAAAAGGCTTCCACTTCACGTGGTGAAATCCTTTGCTCAGAAGCTGTGGGGTAAGCATGGAGGTATTGAGGTAACAGCAAACAACACTGGATTTTTCTTTTTCAAGTTTGCGTGTAGAGAGGTCAGGGATAAGGTTCTTGCTGCTGGGCCATGGAATTTGGTAGGGAGGTTATTAGTCCTCAGAGAATGGAGACCCAATATGAAATTACTAAGGGAGAGATTGAAAACTTCCCAGTATGGATAAAACCTTTTAATATTCCTCCTGAATTTTGGACCCCTGAAGGGTTAAGCTATATTGCAAGTGCTATTGGTCATCCTCTCAATCTTGCTAAAGCCACAAAGGATTGTTCTCTAATGCATTTCGCTAAAGTATGTGTGGAAATTGATACAAACTCAGCACTCCCTGACCATATCTCTCTTAACACTTCTGGAAATCCCTTGATTGAGGATTTACTGGATATTGAGGTTGAATATAGATGGAAACCTCAGGTGTGTTCTCACTGTAAGTGCTTTGGGCACTGGACTAAGGCATGCCCTTCCATTCCCAAGCGACCTAGACAGTGGGTTCCCACTGGAAGGATACTAGTGCAGCAAGAGCATAATAAGGGACCTAGGGAAAGTACTGAGATCATTGTAGATGTTGGTGTGTAGCAAGAGGAGAGCACTCCAACAACTGATGATTTATTAGTGAGAAATGAGAATGGTAACCCCCAGGCAGATCAGAAAAGTATTGAACCTGATGTCAGTGAGAGTGAGCGTGGGAAAAACACCAATACATTGAGAACTTGTCTCCCCCACTCCAACTTGGTGACTGCCCAAAGGACTGACAGTATAATTTCAGTACTGAATGCTTCCAGTCAGCCCTGTGATAGATACATCACCCCTTCTCCAAATAGATTTGAATGTCTTCATGAAGAATGTGAAATGAACTGTGCTAATCCCTTCAATTTGAGAACCAATACACACCCTATAGCTCCACCCCTCCTTGGTGGTAGGTCTTCCCCCTACCAACCTTCTCAATGTTGAACATCTTTTGTTGGAATATAAGGGGCCTTAATGACCCTATTAAACAAAGAGAGGTAAGAAGTCTTATACATAATTGCTCTCCTAGTATTTTTGTTGTAGTTGAGAAAAAAGTCAGAATTAAGAAAGCTACTGATATCTGTAACTTTATTGCCCCTGGTTGGGCTAGTTCCCTGAATTACTCCAACTCCAGTAGGGGAAGGATATGGGTGTTTTGGAAAGAGGAGGAAGTAAGCTTTGACCCAATTCATAGCACAAACCAGTTAGTACATGGTCATCTGGTCATCAAAGCTACAACTCAGAATGCTCTAATCACCTTTGTATATGGCTCTAATGATGTAAATAAAAGAAGATCCTTGTGGAGAGATATAATCAGGCTACAATCCAATTCTCCTTGGATCCTTCTTGGTGACTTCAATGTTGTCAGATACAGCTCAGAGAAGGAAGGCAGAAGAGATATAAACTTCACAGCAACCAAGGAGTTCAATGACTGCCTTGATCTAACAGGGTTAACTGATCTAAGGTTTAAGGGATGCAAATTCACATGGAATGACAGAAACCATACAAGTGATAGGATTTTATGCAAGCTGGATAGTGCCCTCATTAACCAAGCCTGGCTTCAACACTTCATTGCATCTGAAGCTGAATTCTTACCCCCTGGAATATCAGATCATTCTCCTTGTCTGGTAAGGATGATGGAGGATGGACCTAAGGGTAAAACTCCATTCAAATTCTTCAATCATTAGGTGAATCACCCAGCCTTCTTGACTATAGTACAGGACTCTTGGTCTGGTACGATCTCTGGAACTCCTATGTTCAGACTTGGTACTGAACTGAAGAGACTCAAAACCAAACTGAAACAGTGGAGCATGGAGGAGTTTTCTGATATTCAGAACAGAATTAGGAAAATCAAGGAGGAGCTCACTAAACTTCAGCATGACATTATGGAGGGGCTAGGAAATCACCTTGCAAAGGAGGAATCTGATAAATTCTCCCTCTACTGTGCCCTCCTCAGAGCTAATGAGTCCCAACTCAAACAAAAGTCTAGAATCCAATGGTTACAAGAGGGAGACAAGAACTCAAATTTTTTTTACAAATCCCTGAATGCTCACAGATCAAGGAACAAAATCCTCTCTCCGAGAGATAAAAATGGGAGTTGTACTCTTGACCAAGGCACTATAGCTGGCAAATTTGTGGAACATCATATGAGTCAACTTGGAACACCACATCCCCCCAGGCACATTCCACCCACTATCCCCACTGTGAACAGATCCCTTGCTAATAATCAAGTTACTGAACTGATTCAAGAGTATACTCATGATGAAATTAAATCTTGCCTCTTCAACATGAAGGATGACAAAGCCCCAGGCCCTGATGGATACAATTCAAGGTTCTTCAAGACTACTTGGGATATAACATGTCAAGACTTCTGTAGTGCAATCAGGGATTTTTTTTAGATATGGAAAACTCCTCAAGCAAGTCAATCACACATCCATCTCCTTGGTACCAATCCCACAGTGGTGGAGGATTACAGACCAATTTCTTGTGTGAACACAATTTATAAATGCATTGCCAAGCTGATAGCTAATAGGCTTTAACCTGTTTTGGGTGAGTTAATTGGGGAGCAACAAACTGCTTTCCTTCCAGGCAGGCTTATATCTGATAATATCCAGCTCACTCTTGAACTGGTAAATGACTATCATTTAGACAAGGGCAAGCCAAGGGCAGCATTCAAGATTGATCTGAGGAAAGTTTATGATAATATTAGATGGGATGCTATTGCTATGATGCTTGAAGCTTGGCAATTCCCAAAAGAATTCATGGATTGGATCCTGGAGTTAATTAGTTCTGCTTCATACTCAATCTCTTTCAATGGGGTGTTGAATGGTTTCTTTTCTGGAAAAAAAGGTTTGAGACAAGGGGACCCCCTCTCCCCTTAATTATTCACTATATGTATGGAATACCTGGAATGCTGCATTTACAGGCAACTGGGTCTTCAGAGCTTCAGCTTTCACCCTAAGTGCCCAAATCCCAGTATCACTCACTTGAACTTTGCTGATGACCTATTCCTATTTGCTGCTAGTGACATGGTTTCAGCTGAATTTCTCAAGAATGCTATTGATACCTTTATGAAGTTTACTAGTTTATCAATAAACTTCAGTAAGTCCCATCTTTTTACTGCTGTTGTGTGCCCAGATGTGAGAAACCAGATCCTAAATCTTTGGGGGATTAAGGCTGGATCCCTACCCATCAAGTATCTTGGTGTCCCTCTCATATCTTCCAGACTAAAGAGTAGTGATTGTAGTGATCTTCATGAAAGAATTCAGTGCAGAACTCAGAGCTGGAAATTCAAAAGTCTGAGCTATGCTGGCAGGTTACAGCCTATAAAGACTGTCCTCTTCTCCATCCAAGTCCATTGGTGCTCCAACTTTATTCTCCCCAAAAAGAATCCTTAAAAACTTGAACCAAATCTGCTGCAGGTTCCTTTGGGATGGAAATGACAACAATAAGAAGATGAGTAAGGTTTCCTGGAGTGACATTTGCCTTTCCAAGGATGAGGGTGGACTTGGAACCTCAAGCTCCCTATATTGGAACCAGGTGGCCATTTATAACTTAGTATGGCACATCTTGAGCAGAAGGAAGTCTTTATGGGTGAGCTGGGTATATGCCCATCTCATTAAACATAAGAACTTTTGGTCTATTAAACCCCCTTCCAATTGTTCTTGGAATTGGAGAAAAATACTCCAAACTAGAGAAAAAGCTAAACAGTTTTGTGGAGTACAAATTGCAGATGGTAAAAACACTTGGATTTGGTGGGACTTGTGGCACCCCTTTAGTCCACTGATTACTCACTTCACTCCTAGAACTATTCACAGAGCTGGATTCAAGCTTACTGACAGAGTGGAGCTATTAATTACTGCTGGACAGTGGAGATCAACACAGAATACAGACTTACAGGCAATGTGGGATCAGATTCATTTAGTTAAAATATACAATAAACCTCAAGACAAGGTCACTTGGCTGCCTTCCAAAACTGGCAACTTTACTATCAAAGAGACTTGAGAGATCTGTAAACCACATACTGAGAAAGTGAATTGGGCTTCTTTACTCTGGTTCAAAGATTCTATCGCAAAGCACAGATTCATTACTTGGTTGGCACATAAGAAAAGACTTCTCACACAAGACAAATTACTTAGGTTGGGTATTATTTCACAGTCTTGTTGCTGTTTCTGCCAAGATGCTGAAGAATCTATTGATCACATCTTCTTTGTCTGCACCTTTTCTGCTTGGATTTGGTCTCAGGTTCTCAACCTTTCTGGTTTTACTAGATTACCTCTCCCATGGCTTGAAGAAGTTGATTGGTGCTGTCAAAACTTTGGCACTGGTAGTATAAGAAGCAGAATTCTGAGCTTGAGCTTAAATGCTACCATCTACCACATCTGGAGGGAGAGAAACTCTAGGATCTTTAAGCAATCTTACAATGATCAAGACCTCATATTATCTTGTATCAAGGATGATGTGAGGGGTTCCCTGTCCACCAAACTAAGTTGTGACCAACAGACCAGCCAAATCAGCAAACTAATTACTGACTGGAACATTATAGCAGCAACTATGCAGCCTGTGTGAGGAGACAGTGACTTTTGTTCAGGTTTCCTTGCTTGTTTACTCTAATGGTTAGATGTCCATGGTGTCTTTCTTCAGCATAACTCTTAGAATGTAATATATACAAACTTCTTTATAAATAAATTAACCTTACCTTCCAAAAAAAAACAATATGCGGCTAAGTTTACTGAGTTGTCACAATTCGCGTCTTATGCGGTTGATTACTAGGAGAAAAAAGACTTCAAATTTGAGAGTGGACTGAAACCGAGCATTAAAAGTCAATTGATTATGAGGGAGTTCACAAAGTATCATCAAGTAGTGGATTGTGCAAGAAAG
Source organism: Pachysandra terminalis (assembly GCA_031762675.1). Classification (NCBI taxonomy): domain Eukaryota; kingdom Viridiplantae; phylum Streptophyta; class Magnoliopsida; order Buxales; family Buxaceae; genus Pachysandra; species Pachysandra terminalis. The sequence continues at coordinate 8,436 of JAUPMG010280731.1, read as the reverse complement.
GTTGAGAAGGATATGACGAAATACCGGAAAGCACAAGATCAAAGGGCGAAGAACACCTTCAGACCTGCAAATTTCAGAAGCAACCTGATTGATGCTCAAAAGAGGCAAAGAACACAAGGACCTACCAGCACCTCAGCCCTTCAAACCCCGATCATCAGATGTTTCAATTGTGGACGATTGGGACACCGTATCAAGGACTGTTGAACTACCAAAGAACCTCCAACAGCAGCAGCAATTTTTGCCAAGACCACACTACCAACAGAACCCTAGACCGGTACAGTAGCAAGCTCAGCCGAAAGGAGCTAAGAACGGAGCCCCACGGTAGCAACCGACTCAACCGGACAAGGTCTTTTCCCTAGAGTCACAGCTGAATGAAGTTATGGAAGGTACGATCCATGTCTTTCATGTAATAGCCAAGGTTCTTTTCGATACGGGAGCGTCACACTCTTTCATAGCCCTTTCACTTGTAAATTGTCTTGATTTACCTTTGAAAGAGTTATAGAAGATTATTGTTGTGACCAACCCGATTGGTGGTACAGAATACTTAGGGAAGGTATGTGAGTCTTGTCTACTAACTGTGGGCAAGATCACTATACCATTCGACCTAATTGTGTTGGATATGGGTAACTTTGATGTAATATTGGGTATGGATTAGCTAATTGCACATCAGGTGCAAATAGACTGCCATGACCAAGTAATTCGTTTTAAAACACCTAAGGATTTACTTGTAAGGGTAGATGGATCCAAATCTGGAATGTCAAATCACTTGGCATGTTTAGATTTGTGGTCTGTAGATGAGGTAAGAGATTGGGAACAAATCCTCATTGTGCGTCAATTTGGAAGTATATTCCAAGACATGCCGGGATTGCATCCCAAGAGAGAAGTAAAATTTAGTATAAACCTATCAGCCAGAGCAAACCCCATTGCATTGCCGACCTATCGTATGGCACCAACTGAATTAAGGAATTGAGAAGTCAGCTGGATGATCTACTTGCTCTAAAGTTCATAAGACCAAGCTCATCCCCGAGGGGAGCACCCATACTGTTTGTGAAGAAGGAAGATGGATCCCTACGATTGTGTATTGATTACCGAAAGCTGAACCAAGTAACAGTGAAGAACAAGTATCCACTGCCACGTATCGAGGATTTGTTTGATCAACTGAAGGGAGCTAAGTACTTTTCAAAGATAGATCTCAGAACCGGGTACCATCAGTTACTGATCAAAGAGAAGGACATTCCGAAAATAGCATTCTGGACTAGATATTGCCACTTTGAGTACGTTATCATGCCGTTTGGTTTGACCAACGCACCAGCAGCGTTCGTGGATATTATGCAACGGATTTTCAGACCCTACCTTGACAAGTTTGTGGTTGTGTTCGTGGACGATATCTTGGTTTACTCTCAAACCAAGGAGGAACATGAAAAGCATCTAAGACTCACCTTACAGACTTTGGCAAATCACAGTTTGTTTGCCAAATTCTCTAAGTGTGAATTCTGGAGAGAGGAGGTTAAATTCCTAGGACACACGGTGTCTAAGGACGGGATTACAGTGGATTTGGACAAGGTCAAAGCCGTGCAAGATTGAGAACAGCCCAAGAATGTTTCAGAAATCAGAAGTTTCCTTGGATTAGCCAGATACTACCGACGATTCATCGAAGGTTTTTCTCGTATTGCTACACCATTGATGAAGCTCACAAGAAATGAGGGTAAGTTTGAATGGAATGAGTCATGTCAGCAAGTGTTTTCAGAACTCAAGGAGAAGCTTACTTCAGCACCTGTTCTAACTATTCTAGTTAGTGGTGAGAAGTTCATCATCTACGCAGATGCATCATTGTTAGGACTAGGGTGTGTCCTAATGTAAGAAGGAATAGTGATTGCATATGCCTCAAGACAGCTCAAGCCACATGAACGGAATTACCCCACGCACGATTTGGAACTTGCAGCTGTAGTTTTCACACTGAAATCATGGAGACATCATCTTTATGGAGAGATTGAAGTCTTTTCAGACCACAAGAGCCTGCAGTACCTTTTCTCCCAAAAGGACTTGAATATGCGACAACGAAGATGGATGGAGCTCGTAAACGATTACGACTTCTCATTGCAGTACCACTTGTGATTGGTGGGAGCACAATAGATTATCTAGAGTGCATCACACACAATTATAATCTCAAAGTTAAAACCAATGGCTAAGATTTCGCTGGAATAATTAAGCATAATCAAAGGTCAAGATTAAAAGACAATAAGACTTATGATTAGACAAAGGATAGAAAGATAAATCCTAATTTAAATAGGATAGAACTAAGATAATGTTTGTATTGGACTAGAACTGCTATTTTGCTTAATCAAAGGTGTAGAGTAACTAACTAAAATTCAAGGGTTGTGATCAGAGACAAATCCCAAACTAAGACTAACTCATAAAAACTACCTAAAGCATGGTTTGGTCGTCCAACCCATTAATCTGAAAAAATTTTCGAGATCTGAAGCTTACGGCAGCAGAAGAACTGTTCAAAACGTTAACTGGGTTGAGGAAGAACAAGGATTCGCGCATTAAACAAGGTAAGTAACTTCAAATTCGTGTACACTCTTGATTTGAATTAGGTGATATGCCATATTCAAAGAATATGACATACCCCTTCGAATTCAATTCAAATAAAAGACTGTTCTTCATAAAAACTCAAACTTTTGAACATTAATCTTCTAAGAATGTTAACTTCAATGTTTTGATTGATATTCTGATTAGGTTAGTTTCGGAATTAGATTTAAACATGAGTTTATGTTGATAAAAAGTGCAACTTGAGAATAAAAATACAAAATTTATGAAAACCCCTGTTTCTGGGCCCATCCGATGACTTGTCGGCATGCCGGTTAGTCTGCCAGTTGCACCTAAAAGGGTCCAGCAGACCTACCGGTGTGTCGATAGCCTGCTGGGACCCTACCGGTTCCCAAAAGGGAATTAGAGCCCACTACCTAGCCTACAGGAAGGCGAACCGGCGTGCCGGTTAGCCTGCCGATGGCCCTAATGGACTGAGACTTGAAAATAGCCCCTGGATTGCCTACCAGACAGCCAGCCGGTGTGCCGGCCAGCCTGCCGGTGGCTATCCTGTGATTTCCTTTGAAATTCTGACATTCTGCCTAGCCTGCAGAACGACCAACCGGTGTGCCAGCCAGCAGCAAACCCTGTAACTTATTTGTTTTGGCCCCCGTCTAGGCTATTGGATTGCCTACCGGCGTGCCGGTCAGCCCAGACTGGGTTGGTTGTTATGAATGATTAGTTATATTTGTTGTTTATCTATTTGATTACTTGTATGATATTGATTTATGGTTAATTGATTTATTGTGAATGATCATATATATGGCATCATCTGATTTGATTTATTATCATTATTAGTTAAATTATGTTTTAAAGCATTATAATCCATATTTTGAGTTATTGCACAACTGTACACATATATGAATAATTATTTAATGTGCACCAACACCTCACATTGCACAGCATATCCAATATGAGTAAATGGCAATATTGTGGTCATATACTAGACCTACCATCAGACTTCACTTATGATGGAGTTTTTGATTTAATATGAGTGGATCGTGACCTGGAAATCATGATTAAGTGAGGAAGTCCCAGATGGACCAATATTATCGGTTGAGGGATTTGCTACCCCAATATACACCAGTTCCTATCATCTTGATCACGTATTAATATACATAACTGATGCCGAGTGAAATTCTATTGGCATTCACCTTATGAAGTGCTCATTGAGGTTAGTCTTATTTATGTGACACCTTGGATTTTTGCATTTCCCTGACCGCAAATAAGTGGGGGAATTTTGCCCTCTTGGTCGAAACCCCTCCAAACTATGATGCGCACATGGAATATCTTACTGAGAGTGGTCGTGTATGCGGGGGAATGGTTCGCTAAGACATTCTTGCTCAGTAATTGATTGGTCTAGTATGGGACTTACATAATTCGAATTCTAAACAGCATGCATATTTGCACAGCATGATATTTTGCATGGATCACACTTGGTGATCAATATGTCTTGTTGCATGAGCATGCATTCATACATTAATAATCTGATCATGCATCTCATTATCTGCATATTTACCATGTTTAAGTACTGTTTTTATGTTATATATTTGCATATCGGTATAGACCCTATTTCTTGTTAAGGTTGTTACTTAATTGACTTTACTTACTGGGCTAAATGTAGCTAACGTCTTATGACAACCATTTCAGATAATTTAGATGAGGAAATTAATGAAATTGGAGAGCAAGATGAATACCTTTATTATGAACATGCTGGAACTAGTCAAAGCGTGGAGTGATTTTTACATGAAGTTTTGCTACAGGATTTACAGTTTTATTTCCGAGATTAAATAATATGTATAGGATTAGGGATTTGGATTTTACTTGAAATAGGACATTAGTATTTTCTTTTCCGCGGAAAATTTTATTCATTGTTATGGATGTAATAGATAGGTTATCTTTTACTTATTTTTCAATAAATTAGATTCTTTTGAAGTTTACTAAATTTGTGTAAATTTTGGTTCGATATTGATTGCCCTTCCCGATTCCGATTGGGGTGAGAGTCGCAGTTGGAACATAAGGGTTCTTACGAGAATTTTCTTAAGTTTGGGTCGTGACAAAGTTGGTATCAAAGCTTAAGTTTTCAAGTTTTAAACCACATTCCAAAGTTTTTTATTGCCAATGTTTGAAAGTTTTCAAGGTGATGATATTTTAAAGTTTTCTGGGTGTTGTATGAACTAAACATGTTTCTGGAAAATTATTTCATGATAAACTGGGATGTTGTTTCTTCCTTCTACATGTATTAAGTATTACTTCAATTGCTGGACGAAGAAGGGGTGGTAGTGTGGATACAAGTGTACCTTCGACGAGTCAAGATGATAATCAGAACCCACAATTGGTTGGAATCTTTCAAACCATGGGGGCAAATCAAATCGATATGATGAAGCAACAACAAGCTCAAGCTCAAGAGCAAGCCAAAGCACAAGAAAAATCCCAAGACATAGCACAAGCACAAGCAATGTATCAATATCAGCAAATGAATTCTTAGAAGAATATCAAGAGCATCGAGAAGTTTAAGAAGTTGGGACCGAATGTCTTCAAGAGTACGACTGATCCGATGGAGGCACAAGCTTGGATTGATTCGATGGAGCATATCTTTGATGTCATGGAGATAGAAGACACTGAGATGATAAGATTTGATGCTTTTATGCTTGAAGGTGAGGCGAGACATTGGTGGAAACTGCCTTGGAAATCACTTATGTTTATAGTAATTTGGTAAATACCTTAATTAATAAACCAAGGAAATGTTGGTAGTAAATAAATATCCATAATTTCAAATAAAACTAAACCTCATCATAACTAAGCTTAATTTAGAAATCCTTTTAATTCAACTAAATCAAATAAGTCAATTGTTTGACTGGTCAGCAATTGGACTTGCTGACTAGGCCTAAAACAAAAATAGAGATTAAGATAATTAATAATAAGAATGTTAATAAATAAACCTAGGTCCAATATAAACCAAATAGGAATCCTAGCAAACTTCTAGAAGTTTTATAATTTAATCAACAACTTAAGAATTAGAAACCTAGATTTCCCAAAAATTCAGCAACTCCTAATTATAACCCTTTACCTTTAGATCCTTATAAATAACAAAGTAACCTAGAGATCCAAACCATCCTAAACACCACCAATTTGGTGGACAAGCTGTAGAATGAAATGAGAACCCCAGAAAATCCAAGAGAGAAGAAAAAGAAATCCTAGGAGAATTCTACAGCAAACATATGTGAGTTTTCTTTCAATGTCTTGAGTATTTACTACTATTATAATGTTATGATCATGAGAAAGTTATGTTTGAATGTGCTAACCCTTTCCCATGATCTTAAACCTGCAAGTATTGATAAACCAACCTCTGTACACATACATGCCTGAGTAACGAGATTATACCCAGAAAATGACCAACTTGAAGCCCAAGAACCCTTTGATCAATTGTATAGGTTTAATTCGAGGATCTAAAACTAGTTTTCGAAGCATCTTTAAATTATAGAAACCCTATGGGAGAAATCTCAATTCAAAAACACCCAGATAGTTCTTCGGCATACCAACTCGGTACACCGAAGGCACGCCGAGCCCCTTTATTTGAGTTCTAAGCCCCTTGTTTGTACACCGAGCCCAAACTCGGCGTACCGAGAGCATGACGAGACCTCGTCGAGCGTACACCGACGAGTACGCCGAAGGCCAAAATGATATGTTTTTTAACCCTTAAACTTAGGACACCTAAAGTATACCTAATCTAATTTATCTAATATGTTTTTAGACCCTAGATACATGTCTAACAAATTAAGATCCTTCAAACCAAGTTCTAGACAAATAATGCCATAGAAAGATGAGATTTTGAACTACGTAAAAGACCAGACTTTAGACCTTTCCAGTAGTGTCATACCCTCTTTTTGTGCATGTCTAGGTACAAAAATTGACTAAATAACTCAATGACTATGTATTTCCACCATGTATGTGGTTTTGTGCTAATTACTGCCTTATATGAGTAATTAACTATACATTGAGTGTAATACCTTACTATTAATGGCTATGCATATTTATATTACTTCTATCATGATTATTGAACTTATATGAACATTCCTACCTATTATGTGATATTATGCCTCATTAGTGTAAAATCATGAGATAGTGCTCATGTGATTGTTGATGTGAATATATGCCTATGAATCATTGTTTGTGTTAATTAAAGGACCTAAATCTATGAGTTGCGTTATGGACTACCATGCTGTGATAGCATTGTCTAATACCCTATACCTTGCATGGGTTTAGATTTCACTTGAGACTATTGACTTATTGATTACCATTTTTGTCCCATGGTTGGACTATATTGTTTCTCCCAAGGTGAGGGATATGTTATGTGTGATGATCCCAAAAGACAAGTGGAAATATGAAAGGTGAGGAAAATTTGACACTATGATGCCCAATATTTGAATCATATACTCTTCTGTTATTAGTTTATTATGTAAGATTCCTTGAGGATAGTTCACGTTTGTAAAAACCTCGGAGTATTACCCTTGATCAAAAATAACTGGGGGAATTGTGTCATCTAGGTCAAAGCCCCTTAAAACCATGATGTACACATGGAATATCTTAACTTGAGAATGGCCCTGTATGGGGGGGATGGATCGAGAAGACATCTTGCTCAATGAATGATCAATCATGTAGGAACTTACAATATTAGCATATTTAACTGCACCCTTGCAATGCATATTGGTTGTTGATATTATTGTGAGCATCTTGTGTATAATACACTTGATCTGATTTGCAAATAGAAGTAGGACTATTGATATTGACCCTTATTCCTTATACCATGGTGAGATTTGGGGGAGAGTACTTATTGTAAGATTGTTGTTCACTTTCAACGTTATTTACCAAATATTCCATAGAATATACTTATATTATCTGTTATACTGTTTGTATTTCATAGCATTGGGAAATGAGTAAATACCTTGCTTTGAAGGATTACTCATCCTGACTTTCTAGCTTATTTTTGTTGATTTATGTTTTTCTGGATTAAAGAGTAGCATACATAAGGAGAGTTATGGAAGGGATTAAAGTCAAAGAATAGTAGATAGGGTTTTTGTATTAGAACAAGATGTAGATTCCATTAAGTCTGTTGTAAAAAGACTAGAACTGTATATTTTACTTAAGTATTATATAGAACTATTGATTTTAAGTCCACTTATGTTTTGAATATTGCTTTCCACTCCCATTTTTATTTGGGTGAGAGTTACATACTAAACCTTTGGGCATCCCGAGGATCTCATTTTGTTTGGGATGTCACAGGTACGCTGGACTCGATTTGGGTGATTGTAGACCGACCCACTAAGTCAGTCCATCTCTTGCCAGTTAGGACTTCAGCCACAGTGGTGGAGATCGCTAGGCATATTGTGTGGGAGATAGAGCGATTTCACGGTGTGCCAGTCAGCATAATCTCAGACCGGCGCTCACTATTCATGTCACGCCCCGCACCTCCAACACACACGTGTCAACACGTGTGCGGTCTGGACCGCGGTGCTATGACCTTCACCCTTAAAGATCAACGACTTCTCATCATATTCAGAGTGAGGGTGAAATTCCATTTTTATTATCTTAGAGCAATCACACAACGTCTAAAATATCGCGGAAAACAATGAGATCAAAACCTGAAATATCATCCAACTGGCATCTTCTAGGTAGATGCCCCAAAATAGTCATCAAGACTTAACAACAATAGTTCAACCCCTAGGCACATGTCCAGCTATATAACATCAATGTAAAGCGACAAAATAAAACATGTCCAAAACTACCAACCCAAAATACATCATCATGAAATACATCCCAGTCAAAAAGAAATATACATCAAGAACT
>JAUPMG010280730.1:0-32761 GCA_031762675.1 Pachysandra terminalis | reverse complement strand
ATTACTCAAATTGTCTTGTCCAATATCAGGTTTTAAAGATGTCCATTCCTTGGTAAACGGATTGCAAACATAGACAATGTTCTCTTCGTTTTTTTCATATTCATCAGTAAAATTTACTCGACTTTCTTTGATCTCTTTCGCGAAGAGATTGCGACATTGTAAGGACCTGAACATTTATCTTTAATTAATTAGGATTAGTAACTAAGTCTAATCTAAAATAATTAAATTAGGTTCACAAGTAAATTAGATTAGTACCAATTTGGTCCCTGATTTCAGCAAGTTAGGCTAATTAGAAACTAAATTAATTTAGGACGTCAGCCCGGATAGTCAGCAGAACCTTAAGGATTTATTAAATTTTAAATAAGTATATTAGGAAATTAATTACATTCGTCACTCCCCGAGATCCTCCTCAGACCCTCCAGCAAAAGACTTCTAACAAGAGTTAATTAAGTGACCTATCGGAAAATGTAGAATCTGAAACCCCATTTTACCTCCACTGCTGAACTTATTCACATCTGACCCGTGAAGCCTATAAATATAACACTTAACCTCATTTTCAGCATTTTCTCTCTTCTTCTTCCCCTCCTCTTCTCTCTTGGAGCATGGAGCTTGTGGGAAAGCCATGGAGATCGCGAGAGACGGCAAATCGTCTCCGATGCTATTCCAGAGAAACGAGTAACCTCATTATTTGCATGGTTCTATGAGGTTAACATGTAAATAACACCCTAGTTGAGATTATGTTATTTCCTAGAAGGGTTTTGCATATTATGGATTAAAAATAGTATTATAATTTTATTGTATTGGTGATGATTATGCATGAAGGCCTACAGTCTAGTGTATTTTTTATTTGATAAATAAAAGATTAATATTATTGTTTAGTCTTAGATATTGATGCATGATCAACAATGTGTGTGTATGTGAGATGCTAGAGATATGTGCACTTTAATTGTAGTGATGTGGACGATAAGAGAATAGTAACTGGCTTAAACAAGGGTGAGAAATTGGATTATAAGAACTATGACATATGGCAAAGGAATATCCAATATCTCCTCGATGAGTTCGAAACCCTAGAGACTTTATCACATAGCCTAGTTTATCCTGAGGAGGGGACCACTGCTTAGCATCATAAAGACATGCAGGCCTATCAGGCTTGGGCGAAGAAGGACCGATGTGCACGATTTACTATGTTGAGTAGTATGCATAATGATCGTATTGACGAATTCAAGGCCTATAAGACTGCACTTGAGATTTGGAACGCACTGAAACTCGCGTTCGTCGATACTTCAGCCACTAGATTACGAGCACTGACGATGAGATATGAGACCTACAAGATGACTCCTAGTGTGAGCATGGTTGAGCATTTTAGGAAGATGTCGTCTATGATACGAGATCTGAAAGTCGTAGGGAATTGCCTGACAGATGAGCAGCAGATTCTCGTTGTTCTGAGATCCCTACCTGACTCTTGAGAGCACATGAAGCTTGTCATGATGTACAATGAGAACATTAAAACGTTCAACAATTTGTCGCATCATCTTAAGCTCGAGGCAGAGCGTCATACCGCAAGGTCTAACAGCACTGCGCTCTTAGCCAAACCGGCAAAGCGTAAGACAACCAGGTCTAGGCGCAAGCGCAAGGGTAAGGCGCCCCAACAGGGGGAAACAACTGAGAAAGCGCCTAAGGCAAACAAATGTACCAAACGCCCTAAAGAGGGAAGCGTAGAGGAAAGAGAGACATGTCCAAAGTAATCTTCTATAGCTAGTAGAGATACTTAGACTAGTTGTTTCCGTTATTTTCAATAGAGATTGCGTCTCTATTTCTTTAGGGTCAGTTTTATATGGTAGGGGATTTATTTTTGACGGTCTGTTTGAATTTGATATTAATAATTCAAGTGATGCACATTCGGTTTCTAATTTGACTTCCAATGATGATGATGTTGTTATTTCTAATTCAATTAGATGGCATGCTAGACTAAGCCACATAGAGATAGAGAGGATAAACCGATTGGCTAAAACAGGTCTACCAGGATCGCTTGTCAAGGTTAAGTTATCTATTTGTGAGCAATGTTTAGCCGGTAAGTCATATAGGAAACCTTTAGGTAAAGCAGTGAGAGCAAACGTTCCTTTAAAGTTAATCAATTCTGACATATGTGAACCAATCAATGTTAGGATCTGCCACAGAGTGTCCTATTTCATCACATTCATCGATGATTACACGTGATACAGTTATGTGTACTTGATTTCCCACAAGTTGGAAGCAATAGATTGCTTTAGACGCTTTGTGGCGGAAGTCGAGAAGTACGTGAGTATTTATCTGATATGTTTCTAGAGTTATGTGAAGAAAAAGGAATCCGTAGGCAATTGACGATCCCAGTCACACCTCAGCAAAATGGTGTAGCAGAGAGAAGGAACCATACTTTGTTAAACATGGTGAGATCGATGATGGCGCATGCGTCCTTACCCATTAGTTTTTTGGAAGACATACTTATGAATGTGGCTTACATCTTAAACCATGTCCCTACAAAGTCAGTTCCTAGCACGCCATATCAATTATGGACTAGCAAAGCGTCTGACCTAACCCATATGAGGCCATGGGGATCTACAGGTTATGTTCACTAGCCTTTCCACCAGAGAGGGAAGCTAGACAAGAGAGCCATTAAGTGCGTCTTTGTGAGATACTCAGAGCACTCTATGGGCTACGTCTTTATCCGTGAGCAAACCGACGAGGACAAACATAAATTGAGTCATGTGATGTAGATTTCATCAAGGATGATCAGGGATGAATCTGAAGCTCTTTGAGATGAATGCGTAAAATCTGTTGGGATCAGCAGAGATCACCCCATATCCAAACACCACTGAGAATGTCGGTTCTTAACAAAATCCTATGGATTCTATGGATGTTATGGATAATGGGAGTGAACTACTGCCCAGTGGGAGTTCCCAGAGGACATAGATTCCAATAATCTCATGCATAGGAGTAGTCGTGGATAGATTCCTCGTCGTCGTTTCACGATTGAGGGTGAGTCGTTCATGACTGACACGCTTGATGATGATGAGCCTAGTTCATACCAGGAGGCGTTATCATCACCTACTTCGCAGAAGTAGATAATTGCAATACAAGATGAAATGATTTCCATGGAGAAGAATCAAGTGTGGGAACTTGTTGATCATCCCCCTAGACGCAAGACCATTGGAACAAGTGGGTTCTAAAGGTCAAGCGCAAGGCAGATGGAAGTATAGAGAGATACAAGGCCCGTCTCATGGCAAAAGGTTATACCCAGAGAAAGGGTATAGACTACAAGGATACATTCTCACCAGTAGTGATATTTGCCTCCATTCGCCTTATTTTAGCTATTGTCGCATACCTTGATTTGGAACTCTACCAGATGGATGTCAAAACTGTGTTTCGTAATGGAGAACTAGATGAGGAGATCTATATGGATCAGCCTGAGGGCTTTGTGGTCCAGGGGCATGAGCGCAGAGTTTGCAAACTCAAACGCTCCTTATACAACTTGAAACAGTCATTCCAACAGTGGTATCTTTGATTTCATCACGCCATTATAGAGTTTAGCTTCACGATGATCGAGGAAAACCATTGTGTGTATGTTTGACATCATGGTAGGAGCTTTCTTATCTTGTCACTTTATGTTGACAACATTTTGATAGCAGGGAATGACAAGGAGATGATTGTCGCCACTAAAGAGTGGCTTTCCTTCAATTTTGAGATGAAGGATATGGGTGAAACAGATTATGTGCTAGGTGTTAAGATTCACAGGAATCGTGCTAAAAGGCTTCTCTGTTTGTCCTAGGAGACTTACATAAAGAAGGTACTTGAGCGCTTCAGAATGCACGATGCTAAACTCATTGACACTCCTATCGAGAATGGTGTTTCATTGCATCTTGGTCTTTGTCCAGAGACAAAGAAAGAGAAGGAACAAATGGCTAGTGTTTTCTATGCTAATGCTATAGGTAATCTGATGTGCGCTATGATGTGTACTCGATCTGATATCTGTTTCGTGGTTGGCTTAGTCAATCATTACCAGAGTTACCTAGGGCAGACTTATTAGAAGGCAGTGAAACTGTACTCTTGGATACCTATGTGGGAAAACAGATTACATGATTTTGCTTCCATGTAAGAAAACAGACTTATTAGAAGGCAGTGAAACTATACTCTTGGATACCTTTGTGTGAAAACAAATTACATGCTTTTGCTTCCAGCGAGCAGATTTGCAGCTATGAAGCTACTGTAATAAAGACTGGGTAAGTGATCTAAACGGTCGAGAGTTGACATCAGGTTATACATTCTTTCAAGGTGGCGGGGCCATCTCTTGGAGTAGCAAGAAGCAGGTCTATGTCGTATTGTCCATTATGGAGTCAGAGTACATGGCTTGCTGTGTAGCCATCCAGGAGATCGTTTGGTTTAGGTGATTCTTACAGGATCTTGGAGTCTTTAGAGCTAGCATAGGGCCGATCACCATCTATTGTGTTAGCATGAAATCATTGGCTACGTCAAAGACCCCAAATACCACGGCAGGACAAAGCACGTCAACATTCATTATCATTACATCAGCGTATGATAGTTGTTTCCATGACTAAGCCTATATCTAGACAAGCTTTTAAGGTTCATGTCCGAGAGATGGGATTACGTAGTTTTGTGATTTTTGTTAGGTGGTACAATCTTATTTACATTTTTTATGTAGACATCTCATATTACTTTATATTTCATGTGTGAGAATTTAATAGTTTACCTTCTCATGAGGCATGAGAGTGTATTAAATGTACACATTACACACACATTATATCTATATTATAACGATGTGGATACGATATGTCACCAAGTTAGTGGTCAGCTTCTCAGACAGCGACCACCTTTGGCGCATGCATTGCGAGCAGGATGAGACATAAAGCTTATGCCATCGGGGGCATTTAGAGGACTCTATAAAGTTATATGTCGCCCTGGGAGAGTCAGGATAAGATTCCTTAGGGAATCGAATATTATCTTATTAGAGCCGGATGTGAGACCTTAATCAAGACGCTTGAGGGTTGTGACTTGGATTAAGGTGCTCAAGTTATGCGCATAGATTGCGACTAGACTAGGATCCATACGGTGTTGAAGGTTGACATACCATTGGCTGGCTCAGGGCTCCACCGTAACATGTGTTGCATACCACATGTGCTATTAGCGACATTTCCTTTGAGAGCAAGAGAATAGATCCCTATTTCCTTGTTGTGTGAGATCAGGATGATCCTAGAGTAGATCAACTTATACCCTTACTATCTTTGATCATGTCATGAGGTTAGATCTGATGATCCTTTTAGCAAATACTTAGAGAAGGAGAAGCTTCTAAGATATGGTTACAATTTCTTTATCATGAAGGAAGAGAATTTCCCCATTTCCTTCTTCCATTGTCTAGTGCATAAGGCACAAGGAATACATCCTTGTTTGGCAAGGGTGACCCTTTTAGCAAATAGACTTGAAACCCAACAAGATGATTAAAACCCACGTAACGACCCTGCAACAAGGAGCAGCTCCCCACCAAGTGAAGAGGTAGCATCAAGAGAATGTCAGGGTCCATTGTTGGATGGGTATTTTACCTATTGCATGTTAGATAAATTTAGGCAAATAAAAAGAATAATGACACAAAATATAACGAGGTTTGGCAAGTGATAGCCTATGTTCTCAGGAGAAATCCACACATAAAGATTGTGTGATTGCTTTCTTTATTTCTTGTATTTATAGATTACAATGGTGACAAATTAGAGAAGAATGTGGAAGTGGTAAAGTAAGAAAAGATAAGAGGAAAGGAGGAGGAGGAGAGAGAGAAGAAGAAGAAAATACAGTCTTTCTAAAGTGGTTGTGGAGCAGTCCCCCCCCCTAAAAAAACAAATTGGACCATGGATGTCATGCATGCCCAATCTGCCTATAAGCATCTTTGAATGGTCATGACCCAAAGCTTTTGTAAAAATTCTGCCACCTAAGCTGATATACGCAAATGTACAGACTTGATAACACCAGATTGCACCTTCTCCCGAACAAAGTAACAATCAAGCTCAATGTGCTTGGTTCATTCATGAAATACTGGATTAGCTGCGATGTAAAGAGCATCTTGATTATCACAAAACATATTGATGGCTTGCGTACGAGCAATACCAAGGTCAGTGACAAGATAGTGATGATAGTTGACGATACTGGTAGTCATGGTTGACAATAGTAAATAGTAGTAGTATTCAACCATGGTGGTGGTGATAGGTGATGAGTGATGGGTGATGGTGGAAGCTAATGATTATGGTATACAGTGGTTGGTTATAGTACACTACGATAGTAGGTAATGGTGGTAGTCGACTATGGATAGCGGTGGTAATAGGCAGTGTAGGCGGTGACTGTTGATAGTGATAGGCAATCAGCGGTGGTGGTAAGTGATGATGGTTGGTAGTGATTAGGGCTATCAATCAATAGGATATACATCTAAATTTGAACCGTATTTGACCCAAAAATCTCGAATATGGTTTGCCCTTGAAATCCGATGAGTCAAATATGGATCTGAATATTCACATCCAATTAAAGTCGAATTCGAATGTGAATCCGGTCATATCTGATCCGATATACAATTAGATTTCATAAATCTATTAAAAAAATATATTTTGATTTATTTATCCTTAGAAAATAGTGAAATAATATTTAAATTACATATTTTGAATTAGGATATATATATTATTTCAATTCCTTTTAAAAGAATCTGGATGAAATCCATAAAAAAGGATTCACATACTCGTAATTTTATTTTTAACATAATAGAATAGAGGAACAAGATTCTTATTACCAAGTATGAGTTATCATCAACCACACAATGGATTTGATTTTGAGGGTGTATTTAGATTTGAGCCTCCATATCCATTGTTTGGGTAGAATTTAGAAGTCCACATTTGGATTTCCCAAAATCCTGAACCCTAAACCCTAATCCAGTGGTTCTTTGAATCAATTTAGGGATCAATATGAAATAAACCATATATTGAACAAAAATTTTCTATTTTATAAGAATGTTACAAGGACTTGGAAGTTTAAGAGGCCACATAAAATATCTGGGAAATGTTTTTATTCTCATCCACAGCTGAAACAAGAACACTTGGGCTGCAATTTTTTCTCTGTTTTATGATGCAACTGAGCAAGCATCTGCAAGTGGTTCAACATGGAATGGCTTCCTTTTCAGCTAGATCCAGCAAATTTACGCGGGCCTCTAAACCCTTACTTGATAGAATACCTAACATGGTTTTGATATCACTTTCCAAAGAAGCAGCAAGTACCTTGACAACATCAGAAAACAATGGGCAAGATCAGTTTAAGCTACAAGAAATGAAAACTAGTAAGCCGAAGGAAATGTAAGAGAAAGGGAATAAAAAAGAGAAGACTATGGCCATGGAGGGCATCTGGGCTGAAAGCAAACCCAAATTGCATTGCACCCAGAAACCTATCTCATGGTCAGTTTAAGGATTTTTAAAATTACATTGGCACGTCATTAACAAACTCAAAATGACAAAACTTGAATTGAAAGAACTTAAACCAAAAGCTTGGATTTGACTAGGGCTGTAAACAAGCCGAACCGAGCATTGCCCAGCTCGGCTCAAGCTCTTAAATCTCTAGCAAGGCTCAAGCTCGTTAAAAAATTTTAGGCTCAGGCTGATAAAAGCTCGGCTCACAAAAAGTTCAACTTATAAAAAGCTCAACTCGTAAACAAGCTTAGATTAGTACAAATGCATTAATACTATAGTTGATAATTATTATTATATGTAATATAATATGTTAACAAGTGGGTTTAATATTAATACATAATATAAGATATAGGAATATGAACGTATAATCTCATATACAAACCGAGCCGAGCTTTAATCGAGCCGAGCCTACCCAAGCATAGCTCAAGCTCATTAAGATAATGACCTTTTTTTCAGGCTCAGGCTCAGCTCGCGAACCTAATTATAGAGCTCAAGCTCGGCACATATGAGCCAAACCCACACTTGAGCTGAACTAGCTCGGCTCATTGACAGCGCTAGATTTGACAGATGTGACACAGGCATGTGCTACAAAGATTTATAAAGTTGACCAAGTTGGACTTTTCTCTATAGATGAATTGCAGAGTTTTCATAAAGTAAACACATGAATCATTGCAACAACCAAGTTGACAGTACCAATGCCCAAACAGATCATTAAATTTTTTCTTTACCTAAAAACAAGCACAACAGCTTATTACACCAAGAAAAAATCACATTCTTCCTCATTCAGCGAAAACTGTAGACATCATTAAAAAATATACCTTCTCGTCTTCTTTCTTTTGATGATTCACCACCTTAGAAGGCCACATCCTCACCAAATTCGTAAGTTCAAGTTCAATACCTAGCTTCTGCACTTCGGGCAGATTCTGCCATGCATAGATTAACAAGTTAATATCTCAGATCTCAAAGAAAGAACATGCAGTAACTAGGCAAAAGGAAAGTGCAAAGTCTCATCATCTTTCTTAATTACTTCCAAAGATTCGGAGCATGCAACTTGTTTAAGCCAATTAACATCTCCATTTGGCAAGCACAGAGTTCTGGATCTGCACCTTTAACATTCATAAAAGAACAAATTAAGATTATTTTCCCATGTTTTCCTAATGATTCAAATTAGCATTATCTGCTTCTTTTGATGGCTTTGACCTACCTTCAAGATCGTACTACAATAAATTAAGATATTACAATCAATTCTCGAGCATTTTTAAAATCAAGAATATCAGAGGTCTTTCATATTTATCAGTAAGTATAGAACTTGGTAATTGCTAAATTATGAAAAACTTCAGTAAGCAATGGGCACGTATTATGTTCTAACAGGTGAATAACAACTTATTTAATGTTTTGAACTAACCAATATGAAATGAAACTCACTGCTGTGGCAAGTAGAAGAAAAATTCTTCAGTCTACTGGATTCTAAAAACAGTACTTTTATTTTTGTTCGAAAGATAAATAAATAAACACAAGATACAAGCTTCCACTTTTTTTTTTATTAGGTTTTGTCATTTCAAGAATGGGGATTGTCATTTTCCCCATCAATTCACTTTTCACAATAACTTCTTTTTTTCTATAGCAAATATAAGATCTTTAGTCAGTCAATGATTAAGAAGCTCAGTTTTTTTCAGATGCCAGCAATCATTCTCACAATAGAAATTATGCAAGATAATGGCCACCTGATCGAGGACTTGAATGATGGCAGCAGCACTCTCTGGCTTATGTTCAAGTAGAAAACCCTGCAAAACATCATCATAAAATCAACAAAATGCCTTATCCCAATCCTCAACTAGCTGGAGCCAGAAATGTAAATCCTGTTCCACCATCCCAATCTAACAAAAAATCAAAACATATATATTGAAGAGTAATATCATTATACTAATACACAGACAATATTTGGTTTTCTTCCATGACCCAGAGCCATGTGAGAGTACTTTTTCTGGTGGCTAGAATATTTTTATATAATAATGGGAAATACCTACATTGATATAGTACAAAACAAGCAAGGATACAAGCGAATGAGGAAAAAAAAGATAAAAATGAAAACCAACAACAAGAAGCTCACTAGATAAGGTTACACAATAAGTAAAAATCATGCCAAGAAGTGCGTCCAATGACTTGCACGTTCACTGTCTTAACAGAGGCCAACTCATGAACTTGATTGTCAGTATCCATATCTATAGTTAGACATCTAAGATGACAAGAGACATTACCTTAACACAGGAAAATCTGCTTGAAAGGGTATGCTGCTCATAGGAATTTGACCTCAACTTCTCAATTTTCCATATAGACTCAGAATCTCCTGAAAAACGAATTCAAAATGTTTCCATCATGACATGGATTATCAAATATTATATACTCAACAAAGAATATAATAATTAGTGCTACAACCCTAACACTATGTACAAAGGTCAAGGAAAAGCAACGGTAGTTGTATTTTTTCCAACAATATTTTGTAAATGATCCATCATGCAAGAAATATTGGGACAAAATTCAGCTAGGAATTTGATCTCAACTTCTCAATTTTCCATATAGACTCGGAATCTCCTGAAAAACGAATTCAAAATGTTTCCATCATGGCATGGATTATCAAATATTATATACTCAACAAAGAATATAATAATTAGTTATGTACAAAGGTCAAGGAAAAGCAACGGTGGTTGTATTTTTTCCAACAATATTTTGTAAATGATCCATCATGCAAGAAATATTGGGACAAAATTCAGCATCCATATTCAATTTTCAGGACACTTGCATCTTAGGAAAGGGTAGCCTCTCTAATAGTGAACTAACTGTCATGTGTAACACTCTCTCAAGTGTTCCCATTTTAATTTTATCCAACATCTCATCCTCAATGGCCACAACGATTAAAAATATACAGAGGAGTTGTCTTTGGAATGGCAATATAGATGACTTCATACAAAATCAAAATCATGTGTTTCCATGGGAACAAGGAAAGATCGTTTTAGCCAACAAGCTGCCACCGCATCAGCAATAGGTGGTTCACTTGAGGTATGCACGTGAGCTGCTGGTTGATGTGGAGACAGCTACTTGGCTCAAAACCATGTTTCCTTATTCCCATGGGATGACATGATTTGGACTTGTTTACAGACCACCTAGTATTAATGAGATCAGGCTAGCAAAATTAAGGAAAAAGCACATCTTGATATTAGAATGTTAAGACCTTGAATGAAGGGAGTCGTTAAACTAGTGTGGGTTCCAGCAAATCGTCAACAAATCAAAATAAGGCAGCAGAAGTATTTTTTTCACATAAAATAAACTAAAAATTTTACGGAGTAAAGGAAGGGAACTCCTGCTGCATATGAACTGTATACAAAAAGGCTAGCAGAAGAAAAAACAAATAGCCATTTGTGAGCTGTACAGAATACCAAATTACAAATGCAATACTGATTTCAAGTACCCCATAAAGAAGGCCAATTCAACATCAAGTAAACCTGCCAATGGCTAGGACCAATCAAATAGTAACCAGAGCACCTTTAGTATAACCTAGTTGTCTTTAGACCTCCTTATCCTCAAAAATCCTTCTGTTCCTCTCTCTGCATACTGACCGACAAATGGTGACAAGAGCAATAATCTGGAAGTAGATTAGAGACTGATACGCAATGAGGGTAAGGAACAATGGAGGTGGTAAGCAACAATGGAGTTAGGTTGGGGAAAGGCATGTCCAAAGTTTATAGTAACATTACTAGTGAAGCTGGACTTTAGGTAGGTACTTTGGATAAAGTCATATTTTGGGAAGACCCTTAGTACTGAGACTAACATATTTTTTTTTTTTATCAGTAAATTGTGTCATATATTAATTATAGTAATGGATAAACTGTACAAATATACATTTCTGAAAGTATAGTAAACCCCTATGAAAGTAAATCTCATACATCCCAAAAAAGACCCCACTTGCTGTTAAATTCATCAAACTTCTTCTCCTGAAATTCTTTGTGAGTAGAGGCCCAAAAAAAGATAAGGGACAAGGCCATATCAGCTACCCTCTGAGCCGATACCTCATTTCCATCAAAAATCCTGCTGTTCCTCTCATTCCAAATCGACCAAAGAATAGCAGCAGGGCATATATTCCAAAGAATAACACTCCTCCTTCTCACCTTCCTCCTCTTCCAACCCCAACCCAAGAGAGCCCCTTTCAAACTCTTCTGCATAACCCAAATCAGACTAAATCTTTGAAAAAAAGTATCCCACAAACACCGGGTAAACTCACAATGAAGAAAACTATGAGACGAAGACAACTCCTTCTTGCATAAGCAACATCTAGATGCCAAATGCCAGCCTCTACTTTTTAAGTTATCTAAAATGAGGATTTTATCCTCCACAACTGTCCACGTAAAAAATGACACCTTAGAAGGTACTCCAGCACACCAAATCAACTTCCACAGACCTTTCCACTCCACCTCATCCGCTAAAGATTTATACATAGAACGCACCGAGAACAAACCATCTTCAGACCATATCCAGGATCGCCTATCTTCTTCACCGCTGATATCGACTGTGTTATTATGTCCCAATAATCCAATCACCTCCTCTGCCTCCCAATCAAAAACATTCCTCCTGAAATTCAGATCCCATCTCCACCCGTCTCCTTCAACAACCAAATAATCTTTCACCCAAACATTATCATTAGAAGCTAATGCCGCCGCGTCGGGAAATCTGTTTATAAGTGCTTCCTCCCCACACCAATTGTCATTCCAAAACTTAATCCTATCTCCAACTCCCACCTTAAATCTGACTCCTTTATTGAACATAACCATATTGTTGCATATAGCTTGCCAGAAGCCGGTCCCATGAGAAGCTCTGCAAACTCTAGTACTCTATCCCCCTTCCTCCGAACCATATTTACTACTAATCACTGTCCTCCAAAGACTCCCCTTCTCCGACCCGAACCTCCATAACCATTTTGCCAAAAGGGCACCATTGAATTTAGTAAGACTTCTCAAGCCCAAACCCCCTTCCGCCTTCCCAGAAAAAACTTGCGACCAATTAATTAGATGATATTTCTGACCTTCCTCATTTCCTCTCCATAGAAAATCTCTTTGTTCTCTAATCTCTTCGCCACTGAAGTTGGAAGATAAGAGAGGGAGCTCTTAATCAAAATCAGTCTCCCACCTTTTGATAAGTACCTAGTCTTCCACCCCGCCAACTTCTTTTCTGATCTCTCCACCACTTATTCCAAACCCCAACAGATTTGTAAGATGTACCCAAAGGAAAACCCAGATATGTGGAATAAAGAGAGCCCACCTTGCAGCCCAGCCAACCGGCTAACTGAATCAAATTGTCAACCACCCCAACCCTTATCAATTCAGACTTAACCAAATTAATGTGTAAGCCTGAAACTGCTTCAAAACACAGAAAAACACATCTCAACGACCTCAAATCCATATGCCTGGTCTTGCAAAGAATTAGAGTAGCATCGGTGAACTGAAGATGAGTAATACTTGACGCAGGATCTGACACCCGAACCCCTCTAATGAGACCAATCTCCTCCGTAAGTCCAATCATTCTACCAAGACTCTCCACCACTAAAAGAAACAAGAAGGGGGAAAGAGGATCACCTTGTCTAATCCCTCTAGAACCATTAAAAAAACCCACCGACGTACCATTAACCAAAACTGAAAAATCAGGAGTAGAAATGCAGTAATTGATACAAGAAATCCACCTAGTACCAAAGCCCATTCTACCCAAAATATACAGCAGAAAATTCCAATTCACATGGTCGTAAGCCCTCTCCATGTCCACTTTACATATCAATGCCTTGTCCTTATTCTTCAAGACTGAATCAATACACTCATTCGCAATCAGCACTTTGTCTAAAATTTGTCTCCTCACCACAAAAGCACTTTGAGTGTTACTAATGAGTCCCGCAACCACCTTCTTCAGTCTATTAGACAATACTTTAGAAAAAATTTTATACAAGCTCCCAACAAGACAAATCGGGAGGAAATCTTTGATATCGGAAGCACCATCCTTCTTGGGAATGAGAGCTAAGAAAGAAGTGTTCACACTCTTAACCACTCTACCATTGGAAAAAACTCAGCAAAACCCCCCCCATCACATCCCTCTTTATTACATCCCAACAACTCTTATAAAAGGCTAAAGAGAATCCATCCGGGCCTGGAGCTTTGTCCCCCTTTCAGCTCCTTAACTGCACCCCATACCTCCTCCTCGGTAAATTCTTTTTCTAGATCCTCTGCCTCCCCACTAGATAAGTTGTCCAACGTCAACCCATCCAATTTGGGTCTGAACCCTGCGCTTCTTCTTCAAATAACTTCTTATAAAAAACTTCCACAGCTTTCCTGATCCCCTCCTCTCCCCATGCCTCCCCGTCAACCACTAGCTTCTTATAGTAATGATCTTATTCCTCACATTGGTCATCTTGTGAAAGAATTTAGTGTTTTTGTCCCCTTCTCTAAGCCATAGTGCCCTTGATTTCTGCCTCCAACTTATTTCCACCATTTTAGCCACCCTTTCAAACTCCTTAAGATTCTCTCTCTCCACACTCTCCCCTCTATTCAGCTCCCCCTTCTCCTGTAAACCATCCAAGTGATGAATCTGATCCAGCAACTTCCCCAACCAATTCTCCACCCTACCCAATTTCTCCATATTCCACTTCTTCAACTGTTCCTTCAACATTTTTAGTTTTCTGCAAAAAACAAAACTGGGCGACCCCTCGAAACGAAAGCTATCCCACCATTGTCTCACCAACTCTACAAAACCTACTTCCTCCAACCACATATTTTCAAATCTGAATGGGCTCTTCCTAGACACCTTATCCTCATTGACCAACACAATCGGTAAATGATCGGACGTCGACCTAGGTAAAGAAACAGCTTGTACATCCGCAAAAGCTTCTTCCCATTTGATGGAAATCAGAAATCTATCCAGCTTAGAATTGACCTGAGCATCTTGATAATCAATCCAAGTGCATTCCGCCCCCGACAAAGGCACATCGATAAAAAGGTTCCTATCAATGAACTCCGAGAAACTGATCATATGAGACCTTTTACATCCTGACCTCTCCGAGCAAAATCTGATGATGTTAAAATCTCCTCCTATCCACCACGGATATCCCATCCCCTCCTATGCCTCTCCAACTCCTCCCACATCTCATGATGTTAAAATCTCCTCCTATCCACCACGGGATATCCCATCCCCTCCTGTGCCTCTCCAACTCCTCCTACATCTCATGAACAAGAGTATGGTTATTAGGTCCATACACTGAAGAGCGTAATTTCAGATTCCCCCCATTGCCCCCTTTCTCCTTCAGAATTATTAGGTCCATAGAGGCATACACTGAGACAACGTCCAGATCTTTATGAGACTTGTAGGTGCTTTGAACAACAATTACATTGTGAAAGAAGCAAAAAAGCTGAAATAATTAGAAGTTAGAGACCAGTGCACATTGTTAAATTATGTAATTAGGTAGTTAGACAACAAGGCAATTCATTTAGAATGAAAAGGAGAAATTAGAGAGCAGTAAGGAAGTGCAGAAGTCCATATTGAAATTTCACAGAATGCAGATCAATTAATAATGAATTTCACGCACAAACTTCATTCTTTTCAAGAATGGGAATAAGAGAATAATTGTGCGAACCAATTTCAGCAGCAAATTTCATCCATATATCAAATGTAGTCCGTCGCAATTTCACTCCAGCCTTGATGAACTTCTTCGAATACTTCGAGAGCAACTCCCACTTATTGGTATTGTAACAAATGCTGCAATAGCCCGATCAAAATGTTAAAGTGTATACTTAAATATTATAGACTGTTCATCTTGCTTGATAATAGATCTAGGAAAACTGGAAAAATCTTAGCAACGACTAATATGAGAAAATAAAGATTTTTTGTTTTCAATTCTGATGGATAAGATACAATATACAAAATAAGAAGAGGATTAAGCCCATTCGCACGAAAGGTTATAAGTCTGGAAAAAGAACAAGAGAGAGCCAAGAAAAGTTAGAGAGAGAGCGAGAGAGAATCACATTCCAAAGAATCTGGGATTGTCCAAAAATTCAAATAAAAGTTCCAGTATAGAATATGCTCCATAACTGGTGCCAACATACACCACTAGATCTCATAAGCATGGTTCCAAATATCTCATTTTATCAATCAATACGGTCGATATGTATCTTGTATCCACCATGTCAACATGATCCGCGGGTGTATTTTAGGACAAGTTAACTTTTACATCGTATCAGTCGATACATGTAACATATCGACCGTATCGGTCAATATTGTCTACATCTTATAATATATAGAACCAGTACACAATAAATGCAATGCCTTTTCATATGTAAAAGAGAAAACATTCACTACATCGTTCGACTGTCCTTCTTTCCCTAACAAAAAAACCAATCCCCATTTAAATACAACCAATTTCGTCCGAAACTCTTCTTAGTTGGATTGAAAACATCTATTATTTAGAGTTTAGAAAGCACTTTTCCTCTCCTTGCATAGTTTTCCGAGGTATGCATTGCAAGAGTTTTTTCTTTATCAATCTAAATTATATTCGTTACGTTTAAACGCATGTCTTGGAATCTTATTACATGAAATCTACAGATTCAAGTCAAATCCATAAATTAAGATGTCTATCTTTCAAGAAATCTTCAATGTTTTTAGAGATTTTGAAAAAAATAAAATTACCTTTAAAAAAAAAAACTACACCATATTTTTTCAACCTAAAGTTTCTATATGTAATGAATTTAAGGCTTATGAATCAGCTTCATAGATTGGTCGTAACGTTTGAAAAAAAAAATTTTTGAATGTTTATATTTATTATTAAATAATTTTATAATTCTTTAAAAATAAATAATTTAATAATTATTAATAAATAAATGTATTTTTACAATACATAATTTAATATTTTTTCTAAAATAATTTGTGCTTAGTTTTTCTTTTATTCTTGCAGTTTCATGTACTGTTCGTATCAACTAATAAAACTTGTTCCTTTCGTCCTAAGATATTTCTGAGGAATTTGAGTTCTTTTCCTGATGTTTGAACTTTGGAAGTATGGTTATTTGTCTTGCAATTGATTGTTTCATATTCCTGGCAGGTAATTGATTCATTCTCTAGGATATGAATGCTTTTATTTGAATCTTATTACTTTTTCTGTTATTTGTATCTTATTATAGCTTTCCTTTACATTTAATTAATTTTTCTTTTAAACTTTCCATCAGCCTGTGCACATATGGGTTTGTTTCCACTATGTTAGTGAGTGTATGATAAGCAATTTATGTCAATTCATCATTTTTTAAGCTTATTAAATACCCAATAGTTTCCATGAGTTGCCAATGTTTTCATGATCTTTAAGGTGTTTCCAAGCGTAACCGTTACGTATCTCGATATATTTCTGCTTTTTAACAGACCGATATGTTACCTCAATACGATATTTTGAACCATGCTCACAAGAAACTGATCGAAACAAACTGAACAAAAAGACAATGAATTAGGTGCTTTACTGATGCATGTGCATTCTCACACATAACACAGCTTTCAGGAGTGTCCAATTTCTGGAAAGGTAAATCATGTCATGACTTTATCCAAGACAGCAGTCGACCTAAAAAGCTACCTTAGACGGAAACAGAGATTTCCACGCCAAATTCTCTGGAAAGGATATAGACAGACCACCGGGCACCAGCTAAAGTTTCACTGAACAATCCAACTCTAAGCATATTACTTGAGCTCCATCCCAAACCCATTTGTCCTCCCCACATTGCTCTATATTTTCTGTGTACAGCAAACTAAAGAACCAAGAGAAAGTGTCATTTTTCCTGTTGAAGGTAATCTCCTAAGGATTCCAATAAACTTAGGCTCACAATTGAAGTTAATCTAGCTTTAGCTTCTTTGTTCACCACAACGACCCCACAAGAACCTGAAACATTCTTAGTATTCCACCCGCAACTGTCAACTCCATGATTAAAGACAGTAGCGTATAATAAACTACCCAATTCCTCACCCTTCATAACCATTTCACCGACGAAGCCCTGTTCATGTCAACAAAGAGATATAGCCCAAGACAACCATCATCCTTTGCATTATAAACCTTTCTCCACTCAACCAGATGATATTTGAAAACATTACCCTTACCCTTCCAAGAAAATCTCTCCTAACTATTTTCAACCTAACCACCACAAACATTGGTATTGTGACGAGCAACAAAATATATAGAGGCCAAAGAACGATATGAACAAGGGTGCGTTTGCGATCTTTAGAAATATGCCTGCTTCCACAAAGACAAGAATCCAGCTAAAATGAACAATTGATGGTCCCAAAGCAGTAAATGTCAGTCATTACATTCTAAGTTCTAACATGGACATGAATGAGCAGTTGTGCACACCATAATTGTTAAAAATTTCATGACTTGAATCAAATCCTAGCTCAAGCGATCTAAATCCCAAGTCTACATCCCTTTTTGTGAGAAATCCTACAATTTACTATTTAAATCTCAAAGAGTGAAGAATCCTATATTTAAGTTGAAATCATGAATCATTATTTCAGATTATGTTATTAACCCTAATTTCATAAAGACTTTGATCTTTTTACTTTCATGATGAGATTGGATATTTCAAGAATTATTTAAACAATTGGTTAAAATTAGGAAGTCACAAATAGTAAATCAAGTTGAATTAGACAGCAATAGAAGAGATTTGAACGACCAAAATGACAGTTGGGGCAGAATTAGATGTTCGAACAACATTTTTAACAGATTTAATCTACATTCAGTTTCATTTGTTTATGGTTGGAGTTTGAGTTGTCAAAATGATTTTTCCCTTCTCTAGGAAGATTGTTAAGTCTCTTTTGTTGACTAGACCTTGTTTATTTTCTTGATTCAGTAATTATTAGTGTCAAGACAACAGTTTTTTTTTTCTTCTGTGATAACTAATAATAAATTTACATTAAAAGAAAGGGGCAAGCTCCCATATTCATGAAGAGCATACAAGAGGCTAGCACTAACAGCTAGCCAATGCAAGCGAGGAAGGGGAAAAAAATTCTATAATAGGGCATCAGTTCCAAGCAAAGATTGGGACAAAATGGAACCACCATTGAGAAAACAACCAAAGGGCATGGTTACAAACTTCTGCCTCACTATCATAAAAGACCTAGTGATAGACATGGTTACAAATTTCTGCCTCATTGTTCTCTCAATCAGCAAAGACCTTATGATTCCTTTCCTTTCATACCATCCAGCAAGCGGCAAAGGGACTAAATTCTATACAACCCAGGGATTTCCTCTTGAAAGGACTAGAAAGCAAACAACAAAGAGTATCAAATAGAACAGCCCAGATAATGAACCAGAAAGAAATTCACTGATTCCGAAGCATTCTTATAGTGCAGGATCTACTAGGAATTGCCCATCTGCAGGCAACAAGGTCAACATCATAAAACTTTTGTTCCATACTGCTGTCCACCAAAAAACCCAAATGTACAGAGGCACCAGGTTCTTCCAAATCAAATCACCAAAAGGTAACAGAAAGCCATGGAGAAGTAAAGCACTAACAAAGAATATCATTGAGAAGGCTCCTTTCTTAGTCCAACATCAACACTTATCCGGTTCTTGATCTAGAACATGAACCACATAAACAAAGGCTAATAAAAGAATCAATCAAAGGTCTACAGAGAGATGCTCTCCAGTTGTTGTGGCTACTGCTCTCCAAATAGTCGCCTTTTTATCTGACATGTTTGAAAACAGACCTAGACAGGGTGTACCAAGTAATTGCCACACATCTATCATACCAAAACCAATCTGCAGCCCAATCACTTAGTTCAGATAAGGTGCATTTGAGAAAGTCCTTGAATATCAAAGAAATGAATTTCTACATACTACATTTACCGTTGCCTCTAGGGATACTAGTGTCCCATTCAAGATGTCCAGTCCCATTCAAGATGTCTAGTCCCATCCTTGGTATTTAGATTTAAACACCTATTCCAATATCAATACATAATAATTGAGTTGGTCACTTTTACTGTAACACAAATCTATTTTTAATTTCTAAAGCCTTTTCAGTCGCTGCTTTATTTGCATCGAGAATAACCCTGACCAAATAGCAATGATGCATATTGTTAATACTTATTAGAAGAAGCAAAGTATAGTGATGTATAACGAGTGTTCGGAGATTTAGGGAAAATAGATACATAAATACATAGTATGATTTTTATTTTTCATATGTTTCTCTTTGTTATTTCTTATAAATTTTCAGAAAATCAGAATGAGTCCTATAACTTAATATTGAAACCTGATTTGAATCAGATCTGCTCATTTATGATTTTACATATCGATTTGGATTTAAGAACCATGGTCCACAAAATAAAGTGCACCATAAGAGAGAGAGCCAGCCTGCTTATTGAAAAGATTAACAATTGAAAACAAGTTAAAGAGATAACAGATAGACACTTCAGTACTTAAAAGCTTTTTATGGAAGATCCAGCCTTCAATGACATTAACTACAAATAATTCGTTGATTTAAAGTATAGTCGAAGCATCAAAGGGGCTGGGTAATTCTGGTATGAGTTATATAAGTTCAGATCCAACGCAGATGAAAAAAAAAACTCTGGTAAAGGAGTGGAAAATTACAATGAGCAACATTGCCTTCATCATGGAGTAGCCTCATTCATGTAGACATATTGATAATTAATGTAGACATATTGGCAGGTTTTTAATTTCTTGCCATCCCTCTGTACACATTTCGTGTACAGCAGGTTTTTGGCCAGTGAACCTCCTATTAATATATTACACAAAAAACACAAAAAGGAAAATACTTTGGTGACTTAGCACCAGACACCTGCACATAGAGAGAGAGAGAGAGAGAGAGAGTTACCCGATGGCAAATTATTGAATGCCAACAAACATGAAATTGAAGAATAACATATTAGCTTCTTTTTTTCGATCAATAGAATAAGAATATTAGCTTAGCACCAGCAACAAAAGTTTCTGATGGCCAAAGCCCTTCACACCTTTTCTTATATGACTTTTTGTTAACGACATTTCCATCTCCCTTTGTTGACTTATCCACTTTTATATATACATTTGCCAAAAAAGAAAAAGATCTTTGGTCTCCAGTGATTGCTGTTGTCCCCGAAGTAATATTGCTTATACTGCTTGGGTGATGATTCCTAGATATCAAAGCTGAACACTTCCTAATGACACGACCTAAACCCTGATGCAGGTGCAGGATAGGTGAAGTAATCACCTATACCAGGTGTTGTGTAGGCAAAGCATTAACCACACTGTTTCCGAAGTTCAGAAACGAGCTTCAACAACCTAAACAAAAAAGATCAATCCGACTTACGTTTGTTTACAACCATGAACCAACTGACGCAACTGGTAGAATAGACATGTGTTTTACATTTTTCAAAACTGAGGACAAAAGCTGAATAAAAGCATAAAGTAGCTTTATAATTAATTTACCTGAAAACAATGTCTGCAGTACCAGGTTGCAATGGCAAATAGTTCCTTTTCAGAAGTTTCATGATCTCAACCATGAGTCTAACATCATTGTGTTCTTTAGCATAAAACTGCAGTCTCATAACCCCAAAAATTTAGTATAAGTAAAATTGAAGCACTAGAAAATTTCTAACCACCACAAAACAGATGCTAAAATAACATTATTACCAGTAGATAGTGAGCAGATCCAATACTAGGTGTCAATCCATATACATTATGCTTCCATAATGTCTTTTTGCCTACACAAAAAACGATTATTACTTTTTCAACATTTTCCACTCAACTTAGCAGCTTCCAGTCATGCAATGCCACAATCATCTAAGATGCATGAGAACTTTAATGGGGTCAGAATCATTGGATGCTTCCATTTTGAACTCCATGGTATCGAAATTGTAACAAATTCACAGCATTGATATTCTTCGCATCTTTATCTACAAAGAAACAAGGGAAAGGAGGTTGCCAATGTACACCTCCAATGCCCCATTATGTATGGGTTTATATTTTCCAAAATTCAGCGAAATTACAACCAAAATACTCCAGTTCCGTTGGGGAAAAAGTATAGGTAATAAAAAAAATTCCATTTCTCTTGAACTTTCATACATCATAAATATCAGTAAAGATTTTTATGGGATTTTGACGGGAAAGTCAAGTGTTGAAACAATTTTTCAAACGGACCCATATTTTCCTTTAATCCAAATGCCCAAAAATTAATGCAAAGTTGTATTATACTCTCCTTCCTTTCAAATTCCAGCCAAGTTTACCTTCCAAAAAAAAAAAAAAAACAGCCAAAGTCCTAACCAAACACACTCTTAGTAATCTTTCATAACATTTCAAGCTTTCAGTGCAATATTTTGATTGGGCCTCATTGTTCAGCAGAATTTGGTAGAGAGCACTATCAAACTTCCAATTTCTCAAGAATGACACTATTAGTGTGCTAGTTCCTTTAGAGATCTTTGGCAAGATTATAGAATTTCCTAGTGGACAGTGATAGGGTGTCTCTTACCTTCAGTTTGCCAATTATAAAATCCCCTTTCTGAATACAAAGAGTGATCGAGTGTTCTGAGCTAAATGCATTCTGAAGTGCTTTGAGATGGTGCTAGGTTTACAAGAACAATCTCAGTGTGAGTAATGATTCTGACATTCATGTTGACCATGATCAACTCGGCTCCTTGCCAGATATTTTGGGTTGTAATATTAAACAACCCCTTAGGTACCTTGTGTTGGAATTCCTAAGTGGCCCTTATGACCACATTAAGTTTCTTGGAATTCCATAAGATGGTACATTATCCTTTAAGGTCACTTGATGATTTCTTAAGTGTCTTTTGGTATTTCAATGTCTTGATTCTTGGAATTCAACTAAGGAAACCTAACCATGATCAAAGTGCACTGAACCTTAATTAATTGGACGGAGATGAAAAATCGTGCTATTTATGAGGATTTATTGATGGAGAGAATCCATAAAACTATATAAAGTGAGGTTCTTTGTCCCTCTCTCCACTCATAACAATTTACAACATTAGAGTATTGTGGCATCCTATCACTAAGCCAATCTTAACGGTGAGTAAGGAGAGAGAAGACATAAAGCCATATCACGGTGTCTATGCGAGCATCACTACAAGCTTAAGGCAAAAGTGTCGCCGTTTTGTTTACAAAACTAGACTCAAGGTAATTCTTATATAATTTACTTTTCCTGTTGGTTTTATTATTGCATAACCAAGATTCTAATCCATGTACATATCGTATATTTGGTTTACATTTCGTATCAAAGCTTAAGGTTGTAGTTATGTGACAATAAATCATTTCCATATGGGCTTTGTTCTTTTCTTGAACATAAAAACAATGCCTCTATATGGAGACATTTAGGAATGTTTACCTATCACATATGGATATAAGGAACTGTTGTACCTTATGACTGGGTACTCATTAGAGTTGGTGAGCTTGTAATGCTGAATTCTTATCCTTCGTTTATGGTTTATATTGTGATGGCATTATGGTTCATAGTAAATTAAAGGGTCTTATGTGTTACTTATGATTTCCATTCAGGATACAATTTGGATTATATCATT
Organism: Pachysandra terminalis; assembly: GCA_031762675.1. Classification (NCBI taxonomy): domain Eukaryota; kingdom Viridiplantae; phylum Streptophyta; class Magnoliopsida; order Buxales; family Buxaceae; genus Pachysandra; species Pachysandra terminalis. The sequence continues at coordinate 9,701 of JAUPMG010280730.1, read as the reverse complement.
AAACATATTATGTATTATTACATTACACCATTAAAGTTATTATGTGTTACATTATGTCATTAAAAAGTAACTTGATGGATTAGATTTCATTCAATTATTAGTAGAAATTCATAGGTTGACCGGTTTGGCAGTCGTCAAAGTAGCCCAATTGTGAGGAATTATGAATTTCATTAGAGAATGTTGGTTATTGGTATCAATTGCGTTTTTGATTGTGAAAGTAGAGATTGGCCCAAAGGTCTTTACTATAGCAATCATAAATGGAATATGATATTCAATGTGTGTGTGTGTATATATATATGTGTGTTTGTGTGTGCGTGTGTGTGTCTATACATCTTAGTTGGGTTTGAATTATACCTTAAGGTATAAAACCAGACTCAATTGAGAATATATTTATTGGCCCTATGAGTGAATTAATATCACTCACTGAGTGAACCAATGGCATGTTATAGTCTCAGCCAAAAGGAGGGATTACGATGATACAATAGGTAGCTCTCCAGAATTAATTCACAATGGTTTAAGAATAATTCTCACTTTCGGATATTTAAACTAATAGCATTGTTGGTACCTGTGAGCATATTTGTCTTTTTGACAATTGTTACTCCTGACTCACTTTCTAGGCATATATCTAATGTTCCGGAATTGAATGGCTCCACTTTCCATGTCTGGAAAGATCAACTACTTATTACGTTGAGTTGCTTTGACTTAAGACTTCTTTCTTTCTATAGAAGAACCCATTGTTCCTATTAATGATAGTTCATCTGAAATAAAAGCAATCTATGAATAGTGGAAGCTGATAAGTCATAAGCAGGAACACTGATGGAAAAATTGTTCACCATGAAGTATGATGGTATAAAAGGTATTTGTGAGCATATTATGAAAATGAACAATGGCCACTCAATTGAATAGAGTCGAAATCTTTAGAAATGATCATTTTAGAATCGTTTCTAGTGCAGTTCGTCTTGAACTATCTTCCTCCGCAATACAATCCATTTAAATTTTGAAATAACACACAAAGTAAAATGGACCATCAATGAACTTAATACGAATTGTGTGTTAACAGAAAGGAGATTAAGACAGGAGTGACTGCAATATGTCCACTTTGTATCATAGGAGCATGACCATTATAGAAGTTTGTCTGAATGCTAGAAGTTCAGGCATCCATTAATTGTTTGCCTCTGCAATCTAATACACAGGCTAATATAGAGACAAGTATTCCTTTTCGAAATAGGGGAAAAAGGTCAATCTGTAGAAGGCCTACATGAATATAATTGTAGTTTTTCTATATCCTTTTAATTTGGTTATATTCAGTATTGGTATCATAGCTGAATTTCTTCAGTTTGGTTTACTGAAGTTACTCCTACAAAAACACCAATAGAGGTTAATTATTTCACATTCCATTTTGAAAATTTATAAACCTATTCTTTTGTTTTTTCTAGGATTTTCTATCTTGTTAGAGGTTTCCTTCCTCTTCTTCCCACTCTACAGAATGTTTTGTTATAGATCCTAGAGAAATTGTATCTTGTTCATTATTATTTTTTTCTTCTTCAGACTCATCTTCTGAAGGATATATATATATATATTGATAAAGGTAACAATTATATAAAAGGAGGGAAAGAATATACAAAACAAAAGAAGGCAAGAAGGAAAGTTCCCAAGAAAGGAACCAGACCTCCCAAAAAACAGAAAAAAAAAAAAAAAAAAACAACAACAAAAAAACGGCAGCCCTAATACAACCAAAGCGAAGAAAAACCCCAACATCCCACTATAAATTACATCCCAGCAATAGTGTCCCAATTCCTGAAAAATCTAAAGCAGAAAAGTCTTTAAAATCTGATAGAATTCCAAGCCAAGCAGCTGTAGATCCCAAAACTGAATCAATAAGATGCTCCGGGCATCTCCACGAGTCTTCAAAAATTCTCCTATTACATTCCCCCCACATCTCCCACAAAATACAAAAAAAGAGATGCATGTACACATAGTTCGTCCCTTCTTACCCAATACCGGAAACCATCATTGATCAAAATAGTCACTCATATGTCTTGGAGGGACCCAAGCCACATCAATAAGCTTCACAAAAAAACTCCATACCTTCAAAGCAAAGCTAAATGATAAGAAAAGATGATCCACTGATCGTCATTCCATAAGCACATCATACAAACCTGAGGGGATAAGGTCATAAATCTTCTTCTTCTTTGAAAGTTATATGCAATATTAATACGATTCAAGAAGATAGTCCATACAAATGTTTTTATTTTAGGAGGGACTTTAGAACCCCACAACCGATTAGGAGAGAACGGAATATCAGAAAAAAGGACTACCCCCCTAAGAACACCAAGGAAAGACATACAAGAAAAACTACCACTCAGGTCAAGACACCAAAAACGATGATCAGGAGATGACTCAACAATAATCGCATTCTTCAGACGCTCAAATAAACTAACCAATTCATCAATATAAGTTGATCCAGTAGCCCGACGTAAGGGAAGATTCCAAGAAAGACTCGACAAGAACCAACTAAGAACCTCAGCAACAAAAGAATCCTTGAAGCAAACTAACCTAAAAACTCTAGGAAAACAAACATCCAAAGAAGACTCACCCCACCACAAATCAGTCCAAAAACGGATAGATGCCCCTAACCCCACAGAAAAACAAATATTTTTTTTAGACCCCACAGAAAAACAAACATTGCTGAAGAAAGAAGGAAATAATGCAATAATACTCTTCCAGGCACTAATTAATTTAACACAGACCAAAGGGTTGGCATCCCGCCCATTATCATGAACACCAAACTTACTGGCAATGATGGAACGCCACAGAGAATCCTTATCAGTACTAAATCTCCATAACCATTTCCCCAAAAGAGCCAAGCTCCTTTTGCAAAGATTGCCCAAATAAATGCCACCATGTTCCTTATCTCTACAAACAACCTCCCATCTCACCAAATGATCCTTCTTACACCCACCTCCCTCCCACAAAAAATCTCTCTGAAGTTTCTCCATCCTAATAATCACAGAAATCGAGGTCTGAAACAAAGACATGTAATAGGTAGGAAAACTCCCAAGAGAAGATTGGATAAGAGTAATACGACCCCAAAAAGACATAATTTATTTTCCAAGCAGCCAAATTTTTCTTTATTTTTTCCAAAATCGGGGACCAAAACTGTAGACTCTTATGATTTCCACCCAAAGGCATACCCAAATACTTCATTGGCCATTTCCCAACCTAAAACCCCAACAAATTACACCAATTCGAAAGCTGATCCACACCAATATTGATACCAGACAAGCTATTTTTTCCATACTCACTCTAAGACCAAAAACTATTTCAAAACATTTAATGATACTATTAGTCCAAAACACATTCTCCCTAGAAGCTTCAAGAAAGAAGATCGTATCATCTGCAAACTGTAAATGAGACACAGAGACTCCATCTCTACTAATCTTAAACCCATGACGCAAGTCCATACCTTCTAATTTGTTCAATGAACCGAACAGCCTATTCATCCCCAAATCAGTTCATGTTAGGCCCACACCCACCCCCAATCCTCCTGTGAACCCTAAGCTGGGCCCTAAGTTCAAAATTTGAATAAAAGTTCCCTCCATCATCCAATAAGGCCCAAATCAAGGGCCAGAGTTGCATCTCCATATTTCATCTTCCTCCCCACTCTCAACCTGAGAGCCTGCTAGAAGACAGTACTGCTACCCCTCCACCAAGGTTTTAAATTTCAATTTCCTTAAGATTTCGCCAGGGGGACGCCTGGCCAAATTTCACCGAAATGGGGAAATATTGCAGTGTCGTCAAACTAAAAAATGGCAAAATTTTGCGGCAATTTCGCGGCATGCCGGCGAAATTTAAAACCTTGCCCTCCACACACACCCGCCACCCTTCCTCTTGATAAGGTCTACTACTAATGCGAGAAGGATCACAAGCCACTATCCCCTTTTCCTCTAATGGATGAGAATCCCTACAAGCCTTTATTGATCTAATCGAAGCTCTGCACGAGAGTCACAAAGGTGCAACTTCACCCCACAAAGAGCAGACCAAATTGCAAGCTACTCCCTCCAAGAAAACTGCCCTCATCCCCCAAAGGTATTCCTAAATTGGACTTATAATCTGATCCATTATATATCCAAACTCGAAAAGGTTGCTAAATCTGCACAGATGAAGCCTTCCTGTGGATCCCCTATCTTTTCAAATAGGTCTTCACACCATAAATTTAGAGGAGCACCCAACACCCTCATCCACTGCATCACAGCAGAAACAGAGTTCTTATGAAATTCTACATCCTCATACCGTCTTTGCAAATGAAGATTAAACTGGCCAAACTTCCGTCCCCCCTGATTTAAACACAAGTAGCAGACTCTGCACGGGGAAATAAAAAAGAAACCTACTTAAGGAGAGCTTCTTCACCTCCAATCCTAACACACTACCCAACTTTAGCTAGCCCGATAAGCACCTCCGAAAGACTAGGCGTATCCCCATCCAAAAAACCAACCAAACAAATGTGTGGAAATGTATATTTCTCCTGATTGTACCCATTAATACACCTAACTTGTACTCAACTCCTCCTTCACAATCCCAGATAATGTTGTTTCGCCATTTAAATCCAAACACATCTCCTGAAGGTTTTTGCTCTAAACCATTAGACTCCGAGACAAGAAAGTAACTGGATGCAGACTGCTACGCCACTTCCCGGCTGCCAGTACCTGCAGATCCTGAAGAATTCCTATCCCAGCCTCCTAAACAACATTCATGGAGGCTCTGCCATCCCAAACCACTCGCTCCTTCAGGGAAGAAGATCAGTTTTCTTCTACCTCTTCCTCTTTCTGAAAGAAGCAAAAAACACAATCCTTTTTCCTCCCCATTTCCACCATCAACGCTCTTTCCCCAGATCTGTGCCTACCTACCAGACCACGTATCCCTTCTTTTTCATACCATTTTCCACCAGCTTCAACACCCACTCAGGTTCTAGACATTCAGAAACCAGTTTCAAGGAGAGACCCCTCAAAAGCTCGACTATTCTAAGGGAGATGGTCAAAACCCTGCACAGATTGAACTCGAAAGTGTTCATCTCTACTTACTGAAACCAGCTATCCATCTATAGATAACTAAACACCAGAAAAACTAATACACCAGAAGCAAACACTCACCGGACACCTTTCAAACTTAGAGTGGTAAAATTCTCTTTCGCTTTCACTAGATAATTAATTTCAGGAGCGGTAAAAATTCGTCGAGGTAATTACATTCATCTAGATTCAGATTAGATGGTTAATCATATGGAAAAGTTGGTATACTAAGTAAGCAGTTCAAATTCATAGGTTGGTAGTATGAGCCACAAAGATTTATATAGTTGCATCCAGCCTGTGCCTGTGGAACTATTAATATCAATTTAGCATCCAATTTCAAGTAATTGTGTATATAGCACCTGTATGATAATCTGTTCAAACACTGAAGTAACACCAATAGCTAATTTTCCCAGGTTGAGAATTCACAGCATTTTATTATGTATATGTATATAAAAAAATATAATAAATATGATTAAAAAAAATTCAGCGTATATGGAAGTAGTCACTAGAAATCAACCCGTCAAAATCCACCAAAGAAGGATAAATCATCACAATAGGTGGTCAGGAAAGAAATAACTCAAATTTCAAGAAGAATGAGCACTTCCAAAGGCATACCTAAGTCAAGGGCTCCTACACGAGCACATGCCTCTGTAACAGTTCGGCAAAGATTTTCATTGAAGTTTGAATGGATGCGAAGATTAGACAATCTCTGCAACCAAAAGACAAGGCTAAGAGCTACCAAAATCCTCAATTTTGATTCCACAAATATCCATGATGGAAAAGAAAAGAATTTCAAAACCTAAAGTAAAAAAAGGAAAGTAATATTTATCAATGGGAACTGCAACTAACGAATCTTCGAAGGTAATCCAATATCCCAAATAGAAGCTTAATGTCCTGCTGGTTTGCACAATTTTCAATCAGTGACCACAACCAAGCATTTGGAGGCATAGTTTGAACTTCTTTAACAGATCTGAGCATTTTATCATACAGATCCTTTACAGTCTCTGCATTCAATATTCAAAAGGCATGTCACCAACTAATAAATTCCGAGAAACTAAAACATCAGATCATCTCGAAATTGAAAGTTCACAAAAAATACAGTACAATAAACTTGCAAATTCAAACAGATTGAGAACGTATAAATCTAAACCAGATAAAGCTAATTATAAAGCAAGAACCTGTAGGTACTTCGGCTACTGTACTTGCTTCTGAAGCAAAGGAAGCCCTCCCAAACATAAAGCACATAGGATTAAGCCCTGAATGCATAGCATTGACTATCATTTGCAAGCGAAATCCATGACTGATCCCGGTGGTCAGCACAGCACCTATTAGATTAAGAAGCGTAACCAATAGCGATTCACAGGGAAAAACTTGAAATGGGTGAGATTCATATACGTTAAAGTGTAAACACATGCACTCCACGGCAATGATTATAGACTATGAGAAAACACATACAGAAAGATACTAAACAAGAACGGGACGTTGGAAATCGAAAAGAATACCTGAACCATGGGAGGTTTGAGAAGAAAAGCTTGCTTGATTTCGACGTTGGTTGAAATAACCATAGTGATTTTCGGGTTTTGCAACATTAGAAACGAGAAACCGAGCTCGGGAAACCCTAGAAAGCGTGCGAGCATTTAAAGCAGCTTGCATCCTTGTAGGACCTTTGAACTGATGTAAGTTCCAGTTTTGCTTGTAACAGGCTTGCAGCGCTTAAAGACCTAGTCTGCTCAAGACACGAGTAGAGATGGCAATGTGGCGGAATTAAACGGGTAAGCCGCCCCGCATGGGTTTTAATTTTCGGGATTACGGATCGGACAGGTCCCGGCCAATCCCGATCGGCAATAAGGGTGAAATTTTCCAACCTCAGATGCTCCTATCACCACTCTCCACATCGATCCACTCCCAACAAAACCAAGATCCTCGGTCCCCACTTCGGCCTCCCCTAGCTTCGATCCCTTTCCTAGAGAGTTTCCTCACCTCTTTGTAGATTTCGATCCACCTCTCGACCCACTCCCGACTGCTCGAGTGTTACAACTTAAACCTGAAAATCTCATAAGAATCTCTAAATTTAAGATATAATTCTCACCTCATATCCCTATGGGAGTGGATAAGCAATATATTACCAAACCATTGAATTAAGTAAGATAATTATAAAGTAATATTCTGAAAAATAATATTATCAAGAATAATATCCAAATCAAAACAATCTTCAATCAGAAAAACAACAGAAATAAAATATAACTTAAGTCTCATGCTTCAATCAAAACCCTATTAAACTACTCAAATCTGGTCCTATTGATAATAAGTCTTTAAAAACATAAATTCAACTAATCCTATTACAATGTCTACTAAAATCATCAAACAATAATCTAATAAAAACTAAGGTCCTCATCATTGTTTTTTCCTTCCTCTTGATCATCATGGTCTTGTTGTCCATCATCTATAAGTCCTAAAATATATTGCTTAGAAAGCGTAAGTTACACTTAGCTTAGTAAATAAATGAATATAAACAATATTTTGGATTGAAGTAAGGTCAATGACACTCTCCAATGGTATTCTCATAGACAAAACAGAATAGTTAGTATATGCAATTAATGATATAAAGCAATATGATATAATGAGATGTGCAATGTAAGTATACCGGTCCAATTATTAACTAATGAATGAATGCTCATGCAACAATAAATATAATCACCACATGTGATTCATTCAAATAGTATATGTTCCATAGCCAATCTTAATCATACTATCAAAGATACTTCACCTATAACTTATCCTCAATACATGGCAATGTGATAATAGATTTTTTTTATCGGTAAATGTGATAATAGATTATTCTAGGTGCGCATCATAGTTTCTAGGGGATGTAACCTAGAGAGCTCAACCATCTCACTTATTTTCATTCATAGGAACAACTCCCAAAGGATCACTTAAAACTTCTTTTGTGAACTATACATTGACCGATCGACTAACATAATTTCACTTATATGATTCAGATATTGGACTTTACTAATGTGAATTGTCCCTCACCTATCATCGTTCAACAAGTCTCTGGGATACCCATACAAGGCCTATCCCTCACATTGAGAGTAAACAAAAAGTGGTCTATTGGATATACACTCCCTCAACTCTAGCAATATAAAATTATGGAGGTCAAGTCAAGCATTAGACCCGATACAAGGTCACATTGCACAAAAGGCAATGCAGTGCAAATGAATTGTGCACGTTAGCTAATCAATCAATTTGTGTACACGTGCATACATAAAATATGATATAAAACATGTTTATAATGAGTTTGGAGTCAAAAACAAGTTCAATCAAAATACCACCCGTTGGTCGAATATAGCAAACCTGCCACATAAAGGCACATATGCAAAATATTAATAATTCATCAATTCTAACATCATAATTGATCTAATTAGGTCAAATATAGCATGCCTGCAAAGTTTCATACAAATTGGAGTACTTTCATATTTTTCAGTTGACCTATAATCAACCTATATTCGTCGGTTGATTTGGTCGGCTGACCGACCAGCTTCGGTTGTATGGCCAAGGGCCAAGACCAAAACCCTGTGGGCATCGGTTGACCTGTCGGTCGACCAATCCCTGGTTGGCTGCTTGGCCAGAGACCAAGAACCAACCCATAAACCAAACTCAGTGGTCGATTGACCTGTTGACTGACCGATGGGTCAACCGACCAACCCAGAATTCATCAATTGACCTGTCGAATGACCGACGGGTCGACTGATGGTTCAAGAACCCATAAAACTTAACTTTTGTTATTTAATCTTGATAATTTGACAATAATTAATTAAAGTACACATGTTCAAACACAATTTCGAACAAAACCCAATACTCACTTCCCAAAAGCACCCACTTAAGTTATCTAATGAATTGCATGATATTAAAACCATAAAATCATGTTTTTATGAAGAAAGAATCAAAGATATAGTTTTTAAAATCGTGCTATATCATACTCAATGAATATGACATAGTCACCTAGTTCAAATCGAAAATAAAGCTTAATATGAATACTTACCTTGGTTCTTGAGTTGGTGTTTGAGATGAACACCTTCTTTTTCTTCCTTGATCTTCTGAAGTTTCTTAAATTCCCCAAGCTCCTAAAGCTTCAACAATCCTTCTTCCCTCTCTCTCCTTTTTAGAATTATGATTCATATGTCCTACCCCTTAGTTTATATAGATTTCCTATAGTTCCCAACTTAATATAAGCAGTGTTGTTAGTCTAGGATTATGTTTTAAATTTCAGCCCTTAGATTAGATTAGACTAATTCTAACCCTTAGATTAAAGTATCGTAGTTCTAGATGAACTAATTATTGTCTTTGTCACGACCCGAGATGTATAGACTTATTTTGCCAATTCCTGATTGTCTACCATCATGTGCAACCACACAATTCATGGTTAATTAAAAACCAATCATGTATGTAATAGGTTTATCAAAGTAATCTATAGCAGAAGCAACTAAAACAAATTACACATTAACTTGAAACTTAATTGTCACTATACACACAAATTTTGTTAATTGAAAAAATCAACGAACAAGATATGCTGAACAAAATCAACTTTATTGATTGAAAATGTGAGATTACAATCTCTATGGATTTTCTTTATGC